>WYDF02072218.1:0-11415 GCA_009867245.2 Adranes taylori
AAATGGGATCAAAAGAGCAGCAGGTACAAACTGGCAACAAGTGGCAATGGACCGTTCGGAATGGAAGGAGAAAGGGGTGGCCTACATCCAGCAGTGGATATTCAATGGCTGAATAAGAAGAAGAAGAAGAGAGTTATTTGTTATGTGCTCTAAAATTGTATATAACTAGGACCAATTAGGTCAGTAAATGATAGAATAGCGTAAATTCAAATATAAGTTTATTATTATTTATGGACCATTAATATTTTGATTATAAAAATAATAGAAAAAAATAGAATAAATATAATCCACAAACAGGTAGGTTATTTTATCATAAATAAATGATCTTCATACCCAATATAATGTGATCTTTGTGTTTGTTTTTTATTAGAAAGAAATTGAAAAGTGGGTTCCAACTTTGTAACAAGTAATTTCAGTTGGTCTTCTAAATGTGTATCAGTTATCTGAGTTCTTAACTAGGCCTTACTTTGAGTTAAATATGAAAAAATTGAGTCACAACAGTATGTAGTTCCAAAGTAAGATCTTTTTTGAAATCAAAATTATTTTTTATAATAGTATCTTCACATAACTCAAACAATTCCATTTGTAAGTTACTTCGTGCCTTTGAAATATCAACTAGGTGTGGTTCATATGCTAATTTCGTTGCAAGAGAATTTCTTCAAAATCAGAAACCTTTCAGAATATTCTTCAATTAATGAGTCCAAAATAGCTATATACTCTTGAAATGTTTCACATACATATTGTTGTTCATTTATCACTTTTGCTAACTCTGGAAAATGTTCTACAGAAAATTGTGACTGAGAGAAGAGAATTTTGAAAAATAATAGCTTTTTCTAAACGGTTGGATTTTTTGCCACATGTCACATATATATATTTTGTTCTATCTTGCACAAAGAAACATTTAATTCATTTTGTTTTAGTTTTTTACAAAACTTTTACTAAAGCTTGTCCTCTTGCTAGCCAGCGTACTTTTGAATAATACGGCAAATCTACACTATATATTTCATCATCTGACTGCATGTTTCGAAATTGACGATGTCGTGTCGCATTTGCACGAATAAAGTTAACAATCTTAAGAACTTTATCAAAAGTATTGCCTAAAGTAGCGGATTTAGCAAAGATTTTGTTGGTGCAATATGCAGTGAAATGAAATTTTCTAAATTTAGATTGTCTTTTTCAACAATGAAATAAATCCTTTTCGGTTTCCTTTCATGGAAGGTGCTCCGTCAGTGCACACACTCACCAGGTTATCAAGGTTTAGTCCTGCTTCAAGGCATTTTTCTTTAAAATTGTTATATTCCGCGAGTTCTTCCCGTAAGTGTGCTCAAAGCCAGTAGTTCCTCTCGAAACAAGAAAATCCTTCAATAATGACACGAATGAAAAATAATACCTGCGCTGAGTCCGTTGCATCAGTGGATTCATCTAATGCTAACGAGAAATATAATTCTTTATTTTGCATTATTGAGCGAAGCTGTTCAGTTATATTATGAGCCAATTCGTGCTATCTCTCAGTTATGGTCCGTCTAGACAGGGGTAATTCTAGTGTCTCTCAAGTCTTTATCTCTCTCAACTATCTCTCTGGATCTAAACATCCCATTGCTTCAACAATACGCATTTCTTTATCATTTTCATATCACTAAATGGTTTTCCGCGTTTCCCCAGTATGTATGCTATTTTATACGTAACATCAGTAGCAGTAGTACCATGCTTGATAAAATTACTGAAAGCTTGTTTTTGATACCGATTTTCTTTTTTTAGTTTATCAAGAGTGGCTGCTCGTGTTTCTCCTTCTAGTTTGGCATATTTGCGGTCTTTACGGGTTCCATAATGCTGGTTCGCATTGTATTTTTTTAATGTAGTTATTGTAGAATCACATAGCAAACAAACCATTTTATCTTTCACAGAAACGAGATAATATTGTAGTTCCCAAGCTTTATTAAATATTCGGTTTACTTCATTTAGTTTCCTCTAAGTTTTTTTGACATGTTTGGTAATACACAAATTAATAACTGCTATGTGTACCAATAGTACGAAAATAATTATGCACACACGTATCAAAACTTAACTTTAACTATTAAAATGGACAATTATATAATAAATTTGTTGATTTAGGACTGCGCATGTGTCACGATCTCACGACAGTCAACATGCCGCTACATGTTAAAAATCATGCGTAACCTCGGACCGACGGGAAAAGGTTATAGATGCGCATATACATAGTTAGTGGGATTTCAAATATAATTCAAGTATAAAATTATTGTAGATTATTTGTTCAAACATTTTTACTTTTGTCTCTTGGGAGAATAAAATTAAAAATAAATTGAGAAGAAAAATTATATATTATAAATAATTGAAAAATATTTAACAATGCCGCAAAGGAGCATTGAAAAGGCCGCAGCTTCCCCATTCTTGGTCTTAGTTGTTAATTAATGATAATTGTGGCTTATTGAAAAATTCGCCTTTTGATTTGGTCTTGTCGTTGTCTTCCGTCTATCTGGTCGTTGACGTAATATGGTCATCTAACTTCACCGCAATAATAGTATATCTACTTTAAACATACCCACAAAACTCCCCATGAATTAATAGTCTGAATGGCTGAAGATGGCCCGAAAGAGTTGAAACACAACCACCAATTGTACTCTAAGTGGCAAATCACGAAATAAATACACATCTAATTAATATTAATAATTAAAGCTGTCAAAAAACTCTCACCTTTCTTCATCGCTAGTTACGCCTTCTACTCGATTAAGTAAGGCGTGTTTTTTCTGCAACATCTGCTCGAATTCGACTATGATTTTTACAAGGACCTGCGTCTCGGAAAAATTTTTCTCGACATAGGGTTCTTCCGCACAGAGAATACGTATAGCTAAACCAGGACCGGGAAACGGATGTCTCATTACTAGTTCACGGGGAAGGCCCAAATCTCTACCTAGAATACGAACTTCATCCTAAAGTTGAAAATAATTTATTATTATTATTATTTATTAGTTGCTAATTAGTTGAAAAATCTTGGAACTCAATGTTTTTTTTTTAATAACTAGCCAAAGAAATTTATTGCACTATATTGCCACGTAGAAAACTGAAGAGTTGAATTAAATATCTAGATGCAAACAGGCCAGCTTAGTCTTTAATTATATTCTGATGAATTCAAACTGCAGTAGTCTATTACAATCGAGAAAAACGTATTTATTCTTAGAATCCAAACGCAGTTCGACATGAAGCAGTTGCATTCCATTCTAGGGAGAGACAAGTTCACGGTCATACTATTCTGCAGTTTAGTATGCTTATCATTTCAGCAAACTTTAAAAGTTTAAATATTATTTTGCATCTTCACAGAAAGACATGCGTCGGTTTCCTATATTCCTATATGGGTATTCCTATATGGGTTTCCTATATGGGTTTCCTATATTGAATCTTGGTTCGTAAATTTAAAATTTTTTTGAATAAAATAGAGTTAATTATAATGCAACCTCCGTTCTCCATAGCTGTGCAACGTAGCTGTTGTCCGTTTGGCCAATTTTTTTGCAGATAGTTTAGAACCTTTAGCAGCTTTCGATCTGCCGTAATTAGGGTTTGAGAAGACTCCCTTTTTTCCGGATTCATCCAGTTTGAGACCAGCTTAGTCGGACGAGTCCGTGTAGATATCTGATATTTTAATTTATGACATATTTAGTTAGTAATTCATGACATCGTGTTTGGGTAACCTAGAAGAAAATAGGACTCCTGATAGCTTCAGATTTAGAAGGTATCAATTAGAAGGTATTTTGTGTATCAATTGAACCAATTTTTTATGTTGTCAATCGGATGAGTGTCATATTGAAACAATTCACCTGGTTAAGACACCACTATCTGATTGTATTGCAAATGAAGACTTAATTATATTTTAAATACCAATACATACCCACCTTTAGCTTCAAACCGATCACGTGACTGGGCCCGACATACTGCTTAGAGGGGACACTGGATACAAATTTTCATCTGTCGTAGAGGGGACACTGGTCTTTTTTGTAACATAACCTCAAAAACAGAACGACAAAATGTTTGTTTATATTTTTATCAACACGGTGATGGTATACGAATGTGAACGAACCATACCCGGCGTGGGCCACCGACCCTTGCTCAATCAAAATTCAAATTCAGAGCCCCCCACGGTGCATGATCCATTCAAAAAACAAATTTCGCGCTCAAATAGGTAGCTGTAAATGCGCTGTCAGCAGCTATATAAGACTTTTAAAGGCTTCCCAGGTGCCAAACGACCAAACAAAACTGTCTAATTACGTAATTTTGTTTTTATTCAATTTTTTTTTATACAGATATATTTTTTAGAAAATTATTTTTTTATACCGACCCTGCTAGTGTCTAGTTACTTTTATTTTTAAATCTAGTTACTTTGGGGCGAAGCTGCCAGTTTGGTCTGGAGTGGCGGCTATCTGGAGCGAGAATTGTGATAGGAATAGAACCTTTATTGGCATAAGCAATACAACACTACAATATAAAGAGAAACAATGAGTTTATAAATTACAATTTCAAATTAAAATAATTCAACAATAAAATAAATAAACTTAAATTGAAATAAACACAACTATACTCATACACGCACGCTCACTCACACACAACACATCTACTTCTGGAGTGGGATGAAATAATATAGAAGAGACAACATTTTTGACTGAAATCCAATGAAATTTGATGATATTTTATCCTACTTTGCCCTTCTGCTTATCTCCTAGACAATCTTCCCCATGATCCTAATTCCACTTCCTCCCTGCCCCATACAAATTCTCGTTTTTCGCTTCCTCCTTTTGCTCATTCGTCCATACAAACTCATTCATTCATTCACCCAGTGCTCCCATGTTTCGTCCATTTCTCCACATACCCTACACCTTTCGCTCTCTTTGATTCAAAAATCGATTCCCTCGTTCCATACTCCCACACCGGAACCTAGCAATCATCCTCTTTTCATTCATACTTATATTTGACTTCAACTCTTCCGGACTCATTCCGACCATCTCTAATTCCTTATACTTCCTATTAAACCGGCTTTCCCTTATCCTCTCTCTCTCTCCTCTCTTGCATCTCTACATCCTTCATCGTTCTCTCCACCTCTACTTTACAATCCACTCCTCTCACCGTTCTATCATACCATTATTTCATCGACCATCCACGTGAGTGGAGGGGATCGCTATGATGAAGGGAGCACTGCCTACCATCTCTCAATTTGCTAGATTCTGATAACGTTATCGCCTTCAATCAGAGCGCAGCATTGATGACACTGATCAATGAGAACTCAGGGAGGCTGGACTACGGATGCGCAGATAGAGTAGGGGAGTGGCTTAGGCCTGCGTCTCGTGAGCCCTGTGAACAGAGCAAATTGAACCTATTTTCTGGAAAGGGTTTTCCGGAAAATATTTTGAAGTAAATTGAGGACTGGGGATATATAGACCCTGCTGTTTTACCCAACTAGTAAGAACTATCTTACTTTTGAGATTTGCAGATGGACAAAGTAATTAATCTAGTAAATTAAGTACATTGCGTGGACTTACAGGTGATGCTTTATTAACAAATTTATCTATTTTCAAAAAGCATTTGCTTCCATGTATGATAAAAATATCTCCGCACAAAATATTGGTTTATGATGGCTCATTGCAAAAATGAAAATTTATAATATTTTGAAGTAAATGATTTTATTTGGATGCTAATGTCGACGTCACGCTGGGTTCGGATGAATAGGACACCAGAAAAAAGAACCAGCATGACTCACTAGTCTCATTTCTCATATCTCTAAACGTATCACCTGGATTATTGCTCTAAGGAAGATTTGATTGTTTCTCAATTGAAAAAGAGTACAACTGCATCTGTTATATTTTGTTCTTGGCTCTCACGGTAAATTACCACTGTCTAAGAGTTAATTTAAATATTCGTTCTAGATTATAACCTTCTAGCTCCGGTTTGGTGCACAAGAGATAAACTTAGTTCAGGTACTCTTCGATGCATTTTCAAATTTCTAACTAAGAGTCGGACTCGTCGAGTGTTTAGATCGAGTGTCGGGTCGAGTCCGAGTATTTCAAGTGAACTTGGTGAGTTCGAGTAATCGGACCCGAAAAAACTCTAGTTCTAATAAAATTCTCGGAAATTTAACTTTTTGTTCCTTAAACAATAGAAGTCTCTGTTTCAATACGAGTGATACCTCTATTCTCTTTCTTTGTTTCTCCCGTGAGATTAAAGTGTTTTAAAATACTGTTTAGTCTAAATCTACTCACTTCTGTAAGAAAAGAGATCGTAATATGTATAGGTATCAATTAGAGGAGGAGGAAAAGGCAGTAAATTAAAATACAGGAACGTGGTTGAAAGATTATGAGGGGGAGATCATAGAGAAGGAAGTAATGCTAAAGGAAAAGCTGGTATGGGCCTCATAGAACCCCTGTGGATGTATAGAAGTGTATCAATGAGAAACGGATAAAAACATTAATCAGAGGAATAAATGCAGTACGGATGGGGAAAAAAGACATACCGACTGAATGGAAACAAGGCGAGACAGTCCCGGTGTTTAATAGAGGTGAGATGTAGGGAATTACAAAAGAGCAACGCTGTAAAAAATATTTGCGATTAATAAATAAGAATCTGGAAGAAGAAATAAGTGGAAAATGAGTACTGTGAGGAACATGAGAAATACAAACTGATTTCGGAAAAGAGAGACAGCAGACTACATTTCTATAAAAAATGAAACAAGAGATGAAGTATAATGAAGTTGTATCTGTTGTTCATTGATATGGAGTATGCGCCTGACAATTTGATAAAGGGATTGTGGGACAGAATGGAAGAAATGGGGATCTCAGACAGATTGAGTGGAATGATCAGAAGAATGTGTGAAAGGTCAGTGATAAGAGCAATAGTGGGAAAGAAGGTATCTGGGTGGTTTCAATTAAACAGGGTGATAAAACAAGGACCTCCGAGTTTATGGTGAGAGTTTATTCAACATCTGATTAAAAAAAAATGCAGATGAAATGATATGATGGACGAGGTATGTTAATATGTAGAGTTCCACAGGGGCCTTTTTCGTGACCACTATTATTTACCGAAATATAACTAAAATCATATTCTGATGTATGCAGACGATACTATACTCACAGTCACAGGCATCATAATCCAATTCAAGCAGATATATTACTCCAAAGTGGCGCGAATAGTGCAGAAAAATTAACAAACTCATAGTAAAAAATACAACAAAAATGAGTACAAAATGTATAAAACAAGTCAGAAAATGAGTATATCGGAAGAAGATTCCGATACAATAATATGGTAAAATGCCCTCGTCCCTGTATAGTCTAAAGTTAGAAAGATTGAGCATTGATACTTATAAATTATGTAAGAAATCCAGGATGGATAGACTTCGCAAAGAGTTGTTATCGTTAAACATGTAAGCTAACTGAAAGCCAGGCAAAGAGTAATTAACCGTTATATGTTCATTCGAACTTCTATTCAGGAAATAAATGATAAGTTAGAAAACATTTAAAACAGCTTATTTAGATATCGGCTAAGTTAGAATTTTATCATGAGAGATATAGAATAGCAATTCGGTTGCTGATGGAAGAAATGGAATCAGTGACGTCGGTGCAGTAAATAATACAAATTATAGGTAAGAGCGGGGAGTCATTTTGATTGGGCAATTAATAGCATCGCTATCAGTAATAATCAATCCGATTAACAAATAATCGATCAGGAGTGATAGCACAACGTGCGGAGCGTTGTATGTGCGTAAAGACGGTCGCAATCATTGGTTAAGAATCAATTATGGTTAACAGTAAATTCATCATAGCTAAAGACAATTAGCAGAGTAGAGGTCATAGGTGATCGGAACAAAATATATTAGATAATTGCAATTGATCATAAGAAGGAAAAACGTAGTATGGAAAATCCATGTAATTTGAGTAGGAAATTAGTTAACCGGAAGAAACGTTAAAAAGCTTCCGTAGGTCACACACAAACGAGATTCGGGTATTAATTGAGCAGTAGCTATGTCGGTTTGTTTTTGAACATGAAATCCATGAATTAATTAATTCGGATTCAAGTTATAATTAATTCTATATAAATAAATGATTAAATTAGAGTTTCGCATTTAGTAGAAACAGTCGTTGGGAAGAAATTAAATACGAATGAAGCGTCAACTAGATAAAAGTAAAAAGTTTAATTGTTAGCATAAATTAAAACCCAGCATTAAATTAAGATCAAAAAAGGGTTATTTAAAGTAACTGTGCATAATTATAAATAAATTTGTGTAGGAACACAAGAGAAACTGTAAGTAACTTTGTTGATAATTACTTAAGAAATAAACCGATAATGTGTTACCTGTTATTATATGTTACCTGTTACTAACCTGTTATTTTATTATATTACATGGCGTCATTTATATGTATGAACGAATAATTTATTCAATTGCATTATGCTTTCTTTAAAATGTATCAATACATTTTTATCTAAGTTTAGACGATTCTTTCATTTTACTAGTCCGAACTCTAGAGACGACTGCTTTTGTTAAGAATTGAGCGTTGCCATTAATTGTTCCGATTAACTAACTAAGATCAGAAGGGGGCGCTCAACGTTAGTAATGGTAAAGTCTAGTGTTTTATTTTAAAGTCGAGCAGGACTGAGGGATTATATTTATGAATATTCTGACAAAACAATAACTTTATTAGGAATAGATAAACTAAAGCAAGTATTGAAACAAAATGCATTCCTATAAAGTAGTAACAGACCTTAGTACATCTAAGGTGAGAGCAAGGGATAGCTACGTATCCATACAATAATCCCCGCTCTTACCAATGTCAAGTCGAAGAATAACCCTCGCTTTTCCAAAATAAATCGCAACAATAATATGTTGATTCAATTACGTTCAGCTATTATAGCTCAAATAATTCCATGTAGGATTTTGTCAGGACTTTAAAAGAAACGTAGTCCTGGCTGCCCAATTCTCATTATATCAATTAGTAATATGCTATTGGACTATAGAGGTGCAGACCCCAAAGTAAACAAGCATTCATGGATAAAGAAAGGCCCACAGGACGTGCTTGGATGCAAACCATTCTTTAAACTGTATCTATATATCATTTGATAAACCTCGGTTTAGTATAGATTGTTGAATAAGTCAGACAAAACATTTGCTGTTACTACTTAAAATTCTAAATTATATACAGGACGGTTGCAAATGTGTGGTAGTCTTTCTCTTTTGAACTCTTTAGATATTTATGCTTTCAATTGCTTGAGACACCGTATTATAATATTTTGTCCCCATGTATATTGTTCTCGTCTTTGAGACAATCAGTCGCACGAATGAAATTACGTAATAGCATTTTTCGTCTTGTCGATGAATCAATTTTTGAGCGCTGAATCAATTCTTATTTCTATATAGCTAGAAATAAGTATTAAAAACAAATATTATGACAAACCTTGTGAAAATCTTTCAATGGTTCAATTACTCTGCCCTCTGATCGTAACTTTCGGATGAGTTCTGAATCGTTATGATGCGTCTTGATTACATCGGCTTTATTCGAAACTAATTGCGATGCAGATTCAATCAGATCCGGCCTAAGAGTGCCTTGAGCATAGACCACTTCATCGGCTTTCAAATTCATTTCAGCCAGGAAATCATCACATATCTGAAATTAATATTTCCTTATAAATTATTCTTTCTACAAAATTTAACTATATATTTTCTGGTTGTGTGTAGATTAATTCATAAATTGTTTATAATAGGGTCGGTGTATGTGTCACTAATCAACCTGTTGTATATCTTTGTTACATCACGATACTAATAAATAAAAAATGTAGTAAACATTGCATTAAAATTTTATTAAAAATAAAAATTGATGTTAATAAAACCCGCGTTTGAGAAAGCTGCAAAGTCAACAAAATTAGACTATTTATTGAAAACAGAGGATTGAAGAAAGAATTAAAAAAGTTAAACAGGATTTCAAGAAAGTAAAAGAAATAAAAATTGGCCAGTATAGTAATGATATCTAAAAGGAAGTTCAAGATAGAGGCCAAAGAAGTCGCAATGTGATTATACATAATATTCCTGAAGCGAAGAAAACTGGGATAATAAGTAAAATAAAGGAAGAAATAAGTAGAAAGGAAGTATGAAAGGAGAAAGAATGAATGAAAAGGAATGCAAAGGGTACAAAAAAATAATAATAAATAAATAAAAGAAAAAAAAAACAGAAATGTCTTTTACAAGTAGAAGTGATCGCCTTTCTCTTCAATCATGCTTGATTAAAAAAGAATGGAGCATTTGGGAAGAGGATGTTTAGGTGCGGATGGAAGAGGGAGAGTTAAAATTAGAAATTAGATAACCTGAGCGGATGGAAAGGGGGGAAATTGGAAGAAGGGATAATGTGAAATAACAAGCGAAGGGTGTGGAAAAAGCCTTTTTTCTAGCCTTTTTTCTATTTTTAAATCAATTGGTTTTGTCTTTGTTAGATTTTGACCAGTTCGTAGCCAGTTCTTGACAGATTTTTACCAGTTTTAAGACTAGAGTATTCGCGATTTTGTTAGTCAAGTATTCGCTTTTATAATATTATCGTTTGTCGTGCGTGTTTAAATGTCTTCAGGACAAATGTGAGTAATGATTTTATTTATTATAAATCAATTGATTTGAGAATTTCAAACACAGTATGTTTTGATTTCATTCTGAAGTTTAGTTTAGTGCAACACATTTTCATCTAATAGCTAACTAATTATGAATCTTATTTAAATGTTGTAAGCTAATTATTAGTCACTATGTCCTGTCCTGTCATGGAGTCATTTATTTAAAGCCTATTTATTAATGTACTATTTACTAGGGTTTGAAGTTTACTTTATTTATTTGAAATTGGTGTTAGAATTTTGCAGAAGCAGATTATTTTATTATGAATGTATTGTTTTATTACTTTCGGATCAACGGGAAATGATTAATGTTGTGTTCGTATTAACATTTAGGTAGACTGAATAAATCTAAATCAAAACTTGTTTGTTTATTTGGAAAAGTGCGTAAGTCCGTAAAGAATTGTTGTTGTATGTAAATTAAATTGTTTTGTTGTTAAGAGTATTTTAAAATCAATCTTGTTTCATTAATTCATGAACCGTACTTGCTTTATTAAAATTGATTCTCGGTTTTAATCAGGGAAGGTTCCATAAATCATTGATATACTTTAATTTATGTAATATATATGTGTTGAGTACTTAATATAATTAGAACTTAAAATAAGAACAGATATATATATATATATATATATATATATATATATATATATATTGAAGTTTTAGATTTCGCGGGTGTGAATATGTGTATTGTTGTTATTATTTATAAAAGCCTCGATAATGCCAGATGAGACTTTGGCGAAACGTCGGCAAAACAAAATGCCTAATACGCGGGGCACAACC
>WYDF02072229.1:0-24731 GCA_009867245.2 Adranes taylori
GACCACCTGGACGTCCACCCATACGTTGGTATGAAAGCTGGAATTCAGCATCCCAGCTACAACTCTAAGAAGTTAGATGACTTACAAAAAGGAAGAAGAAGAAGAAGAAGTAAAGTATTGAGTGCTTTGCCTACGTCTATTGTAGATACCGGCGCCTTGTATTCTTTTAAAAAGAAAGTTAAAGAATTACTAGTTGTATGTGCGCCCCACAATATTACGAATTATTTTCAAATGTTGTTGAGTAATTATATTATATTCTGATACTTTATTATTCTTATTTTGTGTTTGTGTTTAACTTTAAGTAACTAGTTAACTGATTCATTATGAAATATTCTGCCTACTTCGATAAAGATTATAGCCTTGTAACAAAAAATTGTATAGGAATAATAAATTAAAATATTTATCATTTGATTAAATTCTGCTAAAGTTCGGCTCCTTTAAAGTTGTATGTTCTATATTAAATTGCTTAATGTATTGTATGAATTGCTAAATTGCCTTAAAGTGACCTATTTTGAAACTATGTGATCATTTCAATGTTTTATTTAAGCTATCTATATCTTTTCTAGTGGATAAGATAAGATCTTCCTTTCAATTTAATTAGCTTTAACAAACTGAATGAATAGGTTCATTCAAGGGTTAAATTTTGCCGTTTTGCGGAGCCCGTAAATGATGTATGTCACAAATTAAGATCTCCAGTTTCTTGATGACTAATTTCAATATTTTGTTTTAAAATTCTATCAAATCTTGCATCTAATTAAATTTGTATGACTTTGTAAGCAAGTTTCCTTTTGAGAGATTCTTAATATATAAGTTTATCACTTTTGCAAGCAGAAATGCAATTTGAATACTTTATTTATATAGCTTTTGCTATTAAATTCATTATATGAAAATTTTACTTGGCTATATAATTTGCTTTTACATTTTTATCTTTCACATACCAATTACAGATATTGGTATAGGTATATGAAAGTTATAAGAATTATCTTCTGAACATTTTTTTTTATTTCTCTTTAGTACGTCTCTTGTATTCATACGGCTGCAATGCGTTTATGCGTAATTTAAAGAGGAGACCAAAAAGAACAATATACCACAAAACGAAAATTGTTTTTTTGGTAAAAATGTAAAACAATGGTGCATTTTTCAATTGACCTATGTGTGTACACACGTATGTAAGGATATGCGTATGTTCAAGGATTTCTTCTAACCTATTGAACCGATTTGGATGAAATTTGGTAGGCAAATGCACACTTTTTTTTATTTTTATTTATTTTTTTTGAATTCATTATGACGGACATGCCCCATTTTTATTCCGAAATTCAGATTTAAAACTAGAAGGCTGAAATTTTGCACACATACCCTTCTATTATGCATACACTGGTATTAAACATACCCTTCTATTATACCTTTATATTAAGAGGAATCTCTCACTTAAGCGATTTAGAGCATTTTAGGAGAAATCCCTCACGCTCTATTATACTCGCTGCTGACTATATCTAGACTAGATGATAACCCGTCGTAAAACGACTATCCATTACCAGGTCATATTTTTTTTACCCAAATGATTTGGGTTATTTGTCCCCTACCGGCGTTTTTCGTAACCCAAAAGACTTGTGTTATTTGCCCTCTACCCTACCTTCATCTTTCCATAACCCAAAGAAGTTGGGTCATTTGACACCTACCTTTTTTTAACCCATGGGAGTTGGGTTATTTGACCCCTACTATTTTTTTCGTAACCCAAAAAACTTGGGTTATTTGGCTCCTACCGGTATTTTTACTGCTAGTATTGAATGTAAACTAAACGTGACAAAATAAGTATCAAAAGCGTTCCAGACAGACGGACAGACAGACGGTCAAAGCTAGACGTTTATATATAAGTATGTTTTATGATTCAAAAATAAATGTTTGCATTTTACTACATTGTTGCCTATACGTCTATTTTAACATTAGAAGACAAGTTTAAAACATATGTTTTGTACTATGAATGAAGTATATGTTTTGCACCTATAGGTACTCTAATTTATCAACTCAATATATGAATAACACTACGCACATATCTATTATGCAATAAGAGTATACGGAATAAAAGCAGATTGTATGCACAAAAATTGCTTTGTTCTTACATGTTTTGAAGTAAGGAATTTGTTTAATTATTACTATAATTAATCCCAAAAGTTGTATGTCACCTATAAGGTTGTCAATTATGTATTACCTCCAAAGAATCTCAACTTCAGCACCTTTAGAAAGACGACATCATACACGAGATTCTTCTTTGGGCAGATGTTACGTAACGACTCTCTAAACATTAGAGTAAGTCCTTACGTCATTGTTGGGTCGAGTGACCGAAGTGTCCAGGATTACGGTCTTTTGCATCTGACTTGCTAATTCTTCAGCTTTGGCCTCGCAAGTCGGTAAGGTCTTAATATAGTTTATTAGGGAGGACCTGAGACATTTGTGTTGTGTTATACTCACATATATAACACAACGTTCTTTATGTTTATTCAGACGTTTAAATTTTGTTCTTTAAGTCGCAAAAATAAAATCAATGGCGGCGGCCATAATTTTATTTAATGCACATCCGAGCTTGTTTTACATCATCTTTCATAACTTCTGCCGATAAATTCTCCACTCCGCGTCAGATGTTCTTCTTTGGGATGAGCATAATCTGTTGGATGGCCAAAGACTTTAGGATGACCAAATGCTTTAGGACGCTTTAGGCTTTAGGCCTAAAGCGCCAAAGCGTTTAAGCCAAAGTCTGTAGGCGAAAGTGTTTATAGCAAAATCTTTAGGCAAATACTTTTAGGCCAAAACTTTTAGCCTAAAAAGCTTTAGAGCTTTAGGACAAAGCTTTATGACAAGCAATGACAGTTACTTAAAAAAAACCGAAAGGAAGGAATCGGATGATTTGCGGAGAAGTGCAAATCGCCAAAACGACTGATTAAGCTGCCGGGAAATTCATGCTTCAGAATGTCCACTGTCGATCGTGTAATGTGTGCGTTTGCATCGTCTTATTGGAACCACTTGTTCTATAAACCAAATTCCTCAATTTACGGCGGTAAGAAGTCGTTGTCGTTCTCATGAAGTCGTTATGTAGCACACACCATTTACGGTACCGGTGTTTTCGATCCCGCTTTTGAACAAAAATGGGTCAATCAGCTTTCCTCCGTAAACGCCGTATCAAGCAGTGACATTGAGACGATGTAACGGCTCTTCGTGTATTCCACTAGGATTTTCAGTGTCCCATAGGTAAATTGATTATTTTGCTAATTGACACAATGATTCCGCATTCTTGAGGAACTGTCCATGGTTTATCTGCCTATATTTGCTTATTTACTTGACAAATGTCAAACTCGCAATGACAGGACAACCCTTTGCGCCATTTTGTATATCTACATAAAACAGTGAGAATTGTCCCTTCTTTTATACTATACTGTGTAACTCAGATATTTTTTATATACTATTTACATCAGGGGTAAATATATTTAGTAAATACATGTTCACCAATCTAGTAACATTCAGTTAAATACCCAATTACCTCAATACTAATAAGGGTACCAAGTTATTACCATAGCAGTTGGTAGTTGATACCAGCTATATAGCAGTATTACCAAGCTAAGTATTTTGATAACTGATAACCTAAACTATGGCTGTGCCTGTTTTATTAAATGTTAAAGAATATGCAGTCTTTAGCTAGTTGACTAACCTTTTCTTTAACCCATTAACTGCTACATTTTTTTTGATCTCTTTTAGCATTACTATATTTTTGTACACGAACATGATATTTCAATCAAATTTCAAAATACATCGAACAGTATACGAATAACTGAAAACTGCAAGGCCCTTTTAGGCATCATGGCAAGTATAATTTTATTTAACCAGATCTTAGTACAAATTGGGAATCTCATTCTTTAAAGTTTCTCAGCCAAATGCTGACGCAACTCTATAAGTCGATAATTGCATTCTAAACATCTGTGAGCCTCATATATGCTGTTTCTGTGTATATGCTGGATATGTGTTGTTAATTCACTTGTCTAGTGCAGCCTAACAATCACAGTCTAAACATTTTAGAAGTTAATCGTATGAATATATATGCGAGTGTTTAGTTAGATTGTACATATTCGGAAACGCATTCTGAACATTTATAAAGTTTCTGATCCGGATACTTACACAAGTGTTAATTAAATATGATTTCTTTAGAAATAAATAATCGCATTCTACACATTTGTTAGGCTTCTCAAGTTTTATAATTTTCCTGGTTTGTTGCTGGCTTCCCTATCCGGGAATGCTTATGACGACATTTCTCGCCTTGAGACTCTAATCTTCTCCATCATCTTATGAAGTTTATCTTGCTCATTTGCTTATCAGAGCTGATAACTTACACGCTTCAAAATAGATTACTCTGCTGCATTGTTAGAAATTTTTCGAAAATGATGGACATACCTTTTGTGATCCAGCGAGTGAAACAACAAGCAATTGAAAGGTTTATTGTTTTTAGTATAAAAAATCTATCGAAGATTTGCTTCTAATGTTTTTTATGCTTATGCAGAACTGATACAGACTGAACAGTTTCGATGTAAAAATTGCGCCGGGCGGGATGATTACAAAATGAACATTTAATATAACCCATTTCAAATTAATTTTTAATATAACCCATCTTGATGCTGTCGGATTGTTGGATACCATTCCTTGGTATCGACCTTTTTTGTAATGAAATATATTGCGTCGGTGGATTCGGTGTGGCTTTTCTTGAATAGTCGTAGGATGGCGGTGAAAATTGCTTCTTTGCAATCTGAAATAATTATTAAGCGCCTCTGTAACCATCTCCTAGTAAAGTGTCTCGTATCTCTCATACCAGTCATTAATGCTTACATTTAGGAAGGTTGCTCCGGTTCTGTATTTCCTGCGTAGTAGTGTATGGAATCATGAAATTCCTGGGTCATGTAATTCGTCTGAGCAGAGATAATCAAACAGGTGAGCTCCCTCGTCGCATAGGACTAGCCTTAGAGATCGAATACCAAACGAAGAGATAAGTCGAAGAAGAAGAATAACAGATGTTATCGAAAGAATAACAACACTAAAATGGAACTGGGCAGGGCACGTTGCCAGATTATCAGATAACCGTTGGACAAAACGCATTGTCGAATGGAAACCAAGGCAAGAAGCGTTTCGGAGTAGAGGCCGCCCACAACAAGATGGTCTGATGACCTGAAGCATGTCAGCAACAACTGGATGCAAACCGCACAGAACAGAGACACATGGAAAAGGCTAAGGGAGACCTATGTCCAGCAGTGGACGGGAACGGGTTGATTGTTGATGATGATTAGTGTATGGAATATTTTGGCGGAATTGATAATATTGGTTTTTGTAGAACTGTCTTTCGATGTGATGTGTGTTGTTAACTAAATCCATATTAGCGCAACTGTGTTCTTGTTGGGCGTTGTCGGATTTATGGGTACCAATGGAGGTGTTTTCCTTATCTTGTCTTTCTTGTTCTGTGGTTATCTTGTTCTTTAATTTCTCTAACATTTTAATCGCCTTCTTGAACGGAGTACATTAGTTCTGCAAAATGCATTTCAATACTTTCAAGGTAGTTCAACAATATATATTTCCCCCATCGTGATCATCAGCGTTATCAAAAAAAGTGGGTCATTGATAATGTTTGCGAACTACTAGCTTTGATGTATAGTTAATTATATTAGTTATTAAGTTTAGTTACTAAAAATTTAAAATCCGCAAAAGGGGGAAATGTATATTGCAGCTATAAATTAAGTCAACGGCGTATTTAGCAAATTATTTTAGGGATGGGAGGGTTTAATTAGCAGTTGATTTGTATAGTAATTCTAATATATTGATGTATATGTCACTGTGATTAGCATAGCAAGGGTACCAAGTGATTAGCATAACATTTGGTAGTTGATACCAGCTATATAGCAGTATTACCAACCAGAGTAATAGTGATAACGTAAGAAATGGCTGTGCGTCTTTTTTTAAAGGCTAAAGACTTTGCAGTCCTTAGCTATTTGACTAACCTTTCCTTTAACCCAAACAGTTCTTAAATAACTGAAAAATGTAAGTCCCCTTTGGGTATCATGGCAAGTATAATTTTATTTAACTATATTTTTATACATATAGGGAATCGCATTCTGAACATTTATAAAGTTTCTCAGCCGAATGTTTACGCAATACTGTAAATCGATAATTGCATTCTAAATATTTATGAGGCCTGATATATGCTATTTAATTTGGAAATGTGTTCTCACCTGTCAGATATAGCCTAATAATCACTGTCTAAACATTTTAGAAATGCTTCGTCCAAAGATCTACTCAATTGTTTAATTAGATAAGACTTATGTACATATTGGGCAACGCATCTGTACATTTATAAAGTCTCTCATCCGAATACTTACGCAAGTGTTAATCAAATGGGATTTTTGTGGAAATGTATTTCAAACATTTGTAAGGCTTCTCAAATTCTATGATTTTCCTTGAGATTCTAATCATCTTCGTCATATTATGAATTTTTTCTTACCCATTTGCTTATTAGAGTAGGTAGCGTACACGTTTTAGTATAGATTACTCCGTTGCAATGTTAGGAATCTTCCAGAAATGTTAAGACGTACATTTTGACATCCAGCGAGTGAAACAATAAACAAAATGAAATGGGATTTTTCCGTAAATCGATAAGTGCATTTTAAACATTTATGATGCCTCGTATATGTTATTTTACCTTCCTGTTGCTGGAAATTTGTTGCTAACTCGCTTTACTAATGCAGCCTAAACAGTCTAAATATGTTAGAAGTTCGTCATCCGAATATATACGTAAAACTTTAATTAGATAAGATTTTTGTACATATTTGGAAATACATTCTGAACATTTATAAAGATTCTCAGCCAAATACTTGCACAAGTGTTAATTAAATGGTATTTTGGTGGAAATACATAATCGTTTTCCAAGCATTCCGAACAGACTTCTCAAATTTTATGATTTTCCTCATTGGCGTACCTATCCGGGCACGCTTATGGCGACATATCTCGCCTTGGAACTCTAATCTTCTTCATCATCTTATGAAGTTTTTTGCTCATTTGCTTATCAGAGCAGATAGCGTACATGCTTCAGAATAGATTATTCTGATGCATTGTTTTAGGAATCTTCCGTAAATGTTAGGACATACCTTCTGAAATAAATCCAGTGGGCTTCCGAGTGAAACAACTAACATTTGAAAGCTTTATTGTTATCACTACAAATCTGGCGACGATTTGCTTCTAATTTTGTACGATGAGGACTGAGCTAATACAGAACTAATACAGACTGAGCAGTCTCGATGCGAGTAATGCGCCGGGCAGTTCCGACATTGGATGAGCCAAAGTTTTCGCGGGGAGGGGAGAGCGGAGGGGTGTATAATTTTATTTAATTAGATTATTGTACATATTAGGGAATCGCATTCTGAACATTTATAAAGTTTCTCAACCGAGGCTTCGACAATTAGTAGTTAAATGGAATTGTGCTGTATAACAATAATTGCATTTTAAACATTTGTGAGGCCTCATATACGCTATTTCATTTGGAAGTGTGTTTTTAACTCATTTGTCCAATACAGTGTAACAATCACAGTCTAAACACTTTAGTTGTTAATTGTCCGAATATATACGCGAATGTTTAATTAGATAAGATTTTTGTACATATTAGGAAACGCATTCTGAACATTTATAACGTTTGTTATCCGAATACTTGGATACCATAACTGCCACATTTTTTTATTCTCTTTGAATCATTAATTTATTTTTGTATAGGAACATGATATTTCAATCAAACTTCAAAATGCAACAAACAGTTTTTGAATTATTGAAAAATGTAAGTCCCTTTTGTGTATCGTGACAAGTATAATTTTATTTATCTAGAATTTTGTACATATTGGGAAACGCATTCTGAACATTTATAACGTTTCTCATCCGAATACATCCGCAAGTGTTAGTTAAATGGGATTTGTGTGGAAGTAAATAATCGCATTCCAAATATTTGTGAGGCTTTTCAAATTTTATGATTTTTCTGATTTATTTCTGGCTTCCCTATCCGACAATGCTTATGGTGACATTTCTCGCCTTGAGACTCAAATCTTCATCAAGTTATGAATAAAGTTTTTCTTGCTTATCAGAGCAAATAGCGTACACGCTTCAGCATAGATTACTCTGATGCCTTGTTAAGAATTTTCCGGAAATGTTAGGACATATCTTTTGACATCTAGCGAGTGAAACAACAAACAATTGAAAGCTTTATTGTTTTTACTACAAATCCCTCGACAATTTACTTCTAATCTTGTTCAATAAAGACTCAGCTAATGCAGACCTGATACAGACTGCACAGTCTCGATGCGAGTAATGCGCCGGGCAGGTCCGACATTGTATGAGCCAAAGTTTTCGCGAGGAGGGGAGAGGAGGGGATACCTACTCATTGATACCTTTTCACTGAACAATGATGCGGGATCGTAAGGTATACAGTAGTAGCTCCATAATGTTGCGTCAATTTGATCCTTGTTGCTCTTGTACAGTAATAATTAATTTAAATATTATTCAAAAATTAATTTTTAATGATACCCATTTTAAAATTATTTTTAATGTAACACTTACAGGTGTGCCGAGAGCCAATATTATCTTCATCTTGATGCTTTCGGTTTGTTGGATACCATAACTGCCACATTTTTTATTGTTCTCTTTGTATCATTAATTTATTTTTGTATAGGAACATGATATTTCAATCAAACTTCAAAATGCAACAAACAGTTTTTGAATTATTGAAAAATGTAAGTCCCTTTTGTGTATCGTGACAAGTATAATTTTATTTATCTAGAATTTTGTACATATTGGGAAACGCATTCTGAACATTTATGACGTTTCTCAT
This sequence comes from Adranes taylori, assembly GCA_009867245.2. Lineage (NCBI taxonomy): Eukaryota > Metazoa > Arthropoda > Insecta > Coleoptera > Staphylinidae > Adranes > Adranes taylori. The sequence goes on from WYDF02072229.1 coordinate 8,894, forward strand.
CCGAATACATCCGCAAGTGTTAGTTAAATGGGATTTGTGTGGAAATAAATAATCGCATTCCAAATATTTGTGAGGCTTTTCAAATTTTATGATTTTTCTGATTTATTTCTGGCTTCACTATCCGACAATGCTTATGGTGACATTTCTCGCCTTGAGACTCAAATCTTCATCAAGTTATGAATGAAGTTTTTCTTGCTTATCAGAGCAAATAGCGTACACGCTTCTGAATAGATTACTCTGCTGCCTTGTTAAGAATCTTCCGGAAATGTTAGGCATCCAGCGACATCCAGCCTTTTGACATGAAACAACAAACATTATTGTTTTTACTACAAATCTCTCGACAATTTACTTGTAATCTTGTTCTATAAAGACTCAGCTAATGCAGACCTGATACAGACTGCGCAGTCTCGATGAAGCATTGCGTCGGACAGTTGCGACATTGGATGAGCCAGAGTTTTCACGGGGAGGGGAGAGGAGGGGATACCTACTCATCGATACCTTTTCACTGTGATTTGGTCGTAGAACAATGATGCGGGATTGGAAGGTGTATAGTAGTAGCTCCATAATGTTGCGTCAATTTGATCTTAGTTGCTCTTGTACAGTAATAATTAATTTAAATATTATTCAACAATAAATTTTTAATGAAACTCATTTTAAAATTGTTGGATACCATAACTACCACATCTTTTTTGTTCTCTTTGAATCATTAATTTATTTTTGTATAGGAACATGATATTTCAATCAAACTTCAAAATGCAACAAACAATTTTTGAATTATTGAAAAATGTAAGTCCCTTTTGTGTATCGTGGCAAGTATAATTTTATTTATCTTGAATTTTGTACATATTTAGAATCGCATTCTGAACATTTATAAAGTTTCTTAGCTGAATGTTTACGCTATTCTGTAAATCGAGTTCATTAGTTCCGCAAAATGCAATACTTCCAAGAACATCTGCGTTATCAAAAAAATGTGGATCTTGATAATGTTTTCTAATTACTTGCTTTGGTGTAAAGTTAATCATATTAGTTCATATTAGGTGCCAAGTTTTGTTACTAAAAATTTAACATCTCTAAATAGGGATCGTGTTAGGGAACTGTATATTACAGCTATAAATTAAGTCAGCGGCGTATTTAGCAAATGTTTTTTGGGGTGGAGGGCTTAAGTAGAATTTGATTTTTAGGGAGGAGCTGAACGGAATAGTGCAACATGACTTTGTTGGCCGCTGAAATATAAATATAACGCACTGACAACAGTGCATTTACAAGCAAACTGATCATGAAAAATACAGATAAAGCAGCAGCGATGATGGGGGATCTCTCCTATAATGCCTCTAGATCGAATTGAATGAGAGATTCCTCTGTAGTAGCTTTATACCCGTAGTCAGTTCATAATCTCTAAAGGACTATTACTTTCCGTAGATAAGATATATTTTCTCAAAAATTGTCTCGGAGAAAAGCTCCTTCAACTATAAATTTCATTTTTGTCTTGACATCTGTTGCAGTATTCCGTTCAGCTCCTCCCTAAAAATCAAATTCTACTTAAGCCCTCCACCCCAAAAACATTTGCTAAATACACTGCTGACTTAATTTATAGCTGTAATATACAGGGCCCTAACGATCCCCATTTAGAGATGTTAAATTTTTAGTAACAAAACTTGGCACCTAATATGATTAACTTTACACCAAAGCAAGTAATTAGAAAACATTATTAAGATCCACCTTTTTTTGATAACGCTGATGTTCTTGGAGGTATTGCATTTTGCCGAACTAACGAACTCGATTTACAGATTTGCGCAATCATTCAGCTAAGAAACTTTATAAATGTTCAGAATGCGATTACCAATATGTATAAAATTCTAGATAAATAAAATTATACTTGTCACGATACACAAAAGGGACTTACATTTTTCAATAATTCAAAAACTGTTAATAACATTTTGAAGTTTGATTGAAATATCATGTTCCTATACAAAAATAAATTAATGATTCAAAGAGAACAAAAAAAACTATGGCAGCTATGGTATCCAACAATCCGAAAGCATCAAGATGAAGATAATATTGGCTCTCGGCACACCTGTAAGTGTTACATTAAAAATAATTTTAAAATTGGTGTTATAAAAAATTAATTTTTGAATAATATTTAAATTAATTATTATTGGAGCAACTAAGATCAAATTGACGCAAAATTATGGAGCATATTATATATGCATAGACTTAGTTCGTTCTATTGAACTATATAAGATAATGCTCTTCGCTTCGTTCGACGCTGTTCTAGAACAATGACTTGTCCAATGCTATATATACAGAATTGTCGTCGCGCTATTATTCCTTATTATATTACTAGCATGCAGATTGCATACCGCGTATATTTAAATTTATTATTAATTTATTTTATATAATTTTAGCAATTATAAATTAATTATTTTAAATGTAATACACAATTAATTTATAATTGCTAAAATTATATAAAATAAATTAATAATAAATTTATTTACAATTGGAATAATAACTAAACCTTGCGTTATTATCTCTATTGTAATTTATATTGTACTTAAAGTTTGTTTAAGTTAATAAATTAAATTCTTTAAAATTTATTATCCTTCTGTAAATATAGCGTTTTTACAAAACCGCTACCCGGCCGCGGTATTATAATTAATTATAATTTCGTGGCCAAGTAATGATTTTTTAGAAAATTTATACACGAAATTATAATAAATTTAGAGAATTAGTTTATTTTAATTTGATTTATTAACTAAAACACTTTATATTACAGTATGAGTCAGCAATGAAAAGATAACACAAGGTTTAGTTATTTTCTAAATAATTTAATACATTTAAAATAATTAATTAAAACTGCTATAGGCAATGTACAATAATAAATTAAACTTAATTAAAGTCAAAATTAGAGGTTTCAGTATTTTAGATAATAGTTTAGATTTTTATATATCAAAAACATTTCAAGCAATAGAGGAATATCACATTGTTATATTATTGGAACGTACACCTAACGTACTCTTATATGATTTTTCTATATCAGTTTTTTTTTATTTCTTTTTATTTTAAGAGAAATATAACTTGCGTGGGCTAGTTTTCTTACCGTATCCCAACATTCGCCTCATTTTAAATTGAATCAATATTCTTTTGTGCAATATCGCTAGATCCTACAAGTATTCTGTATTCGATCTCCGAAAAAATAGCACGGAACAACACTTCCGTACGTTCTCGTATTGTGCAAAACAACGGAAGAACAAATAAATAACAATATACAATATACAATATACGTATGTGTATGTGTACCTTTCTTTCTAGCTACCTACATACCTTCAACTAAATTTTATTTCTAGAAATAAAGCCAGAAACGGATACAGCTTCTAATTGCTTCTTTCATCTGTTACTAATTCACATATGGATTTACGTTGTGGTTAATAGGACAAAACTTTTGATACAACTACTACTCTACTACTGACATCAGATTCTCAATAATTCAATTAATTAATAATCGCAATAAGCAATTCTTTAATAAATCATAAATTAAATGAGAAATCCTCTAACAATATATCTAAATTGACTAATCTTATTCATCAAAGAAATATAATATGCAATTAAATATAATCTAATATACAAAGTAACCAATCAACTAATTATAACAAATTAGTTAAATCAGAAAAAATATAAATTATTCAATATACAATCGTAATATAAAAACGTTAACATAAAAACCATAAGATAGTCGGTAAGGAGATCACAGCTTCCGACAAACCTATACATCTAAAGATCAAACAGATTCTGCCGCAACGAGTAAGCGCACACACATCAGGCGGCATGTCGCATCAAAGCTTTGTGTTAAAGCCGACAGCTAGCGGTATGCTTTCACCTACATGCAGATGTATTGTCATATAGATTTACGATTTACGATGGCAAGTTTTTTTTTATGAAGCGACGGTTTTTTAACGATTTTCTTTTTCGGTGAATATTTGTTTCACATCAAGTATTTCATCCACTACATTTTCTGAATGACGAGTAGAATTTTTGCCCTTTTGGCTTTCGACAAATCTGATTGGATTACTGATCTGATTGGATTACTGGATCTAAAATCTGATTGGTTTAACGTATTTTTGAAGGAGGCGTTTTCTATACGATACTTTGGGATTTTGACCGCATCAAGCTACGATTTGCACCGCTGTTGTCATCCACCATCATTTAGAAATCATCACTACTTGCATTTCACTAGATAACGGTCAACAAGATAATGCAACTTTGATCCTTATTTTTCTTAACGTATCAGGAAGAAACTTTTGATTGGCCGGAAGTATAACCTTCCAAAAAATTTTGTTGCAGAGGATGTTTTCAAACTTCACCTTTTTTGCCGCAGACGCCGTCAAAATCTATCGGCTTAGGCAACATGCCATAGCTCAACAGATCCATCAAGAGCAGCTTCCTTTCCTAGAAAATTCGCCTAAAGAGGCCATCCCGGCCAGTGATCCACAGACGCAATTTTTGAGTTGTTGCGTTTGGATGGCTACGAGAACCCAATCGCGCTAGTCCAATTCCGAAATAAGACCTAGTCAATTCCTTTTAGTCAGCGAGAAATGATTGCAGCCAGTATTGATCTGATCTTAAAGCGCTATAGTAAAATTTCAAATATTCAAACAACATATTTAATCTACGAATAAAATAAGTAAAAATAAAATTCTACAAAATAGAATTAACTTCTACGAAGCAAGGCTAAGTATCCGACGAAACATCTTCTGCTGAATCTTTCGATTCCCAAATTATTATCACTTTCTTCTACTCATATTCTCATACTATTTTCCCATTATCCTTGACATCGATGCAAGATGTCAAGGATAATGTAACTTCTTCTTCTCGTGTGAGAAGAAGAAGTCACCTAGAAAGCACCGACCATTCGAGAGTACAAGGTCATCACCGACGCCAGTTTATGTACTTCGGCAGAGGCCAAATTCAATCCGTCAACGCAAATTATTAGTCAATATCCACAGCTTCATTATTCATAAACAAAAAGCCTATTATCGTAACTTTTCAATGCTTTTCTACATCTACGCGCATATCTACGAAAATCCTAGCACAACAGCGCATCGATAAAGTTCTACATCTGCCAATGCTCCGTTCGACCTTCATTCACGTATTATTCAACCAGGGTTCATTTATTTTATCCAGTCAACGTCGACAATTGCAACTTCAACGTCGTTGGTACAGAAAAAAAGTTTCATTCCAGACCCGTACTCATAGCTGAAGAAATATAATACAATAAAATACGTACACTCATATTTAGTTCATTCCTCTTTATTTGCTTTATTTATTTATTTTTAATGGAAGAACAGAACTGAATCAGCCTAACAAATTTCGGATTATATTTAGGATCAACAGTACTGTTAATCATTTAAAATCGCGCTTCGAGTCATATATTTGCAGTTATAAATACTAGAACAATAAACCAAACTATTTAAACTCCTTATTACCTTTCTGTGTTTAGAAGAAATTGAGTACTTTATTATAAAAATTAGAACAAATGAATTCCTAACCCAACCCTGAATCTCATGTAAGAGCAAATTATGTTACAAAAAGAATAAAATATAGAAAGCAGTATAGTAGTTATAAACAAATTACGATCCTGCTTTGATTAAGTCAGTTACACTAGTAACACTATTTTAAGCAATATTTAACTTAAAAAACGCATCAGCAATCACAAAAGTTTTACTGTATAGCACGTAAAGCAAAAGTTGATGAATTTTGTGTTAATACGTTATTTTATAATTAATCAAGTTCCTGATGACGAACATATACCCGAAATATGTTCACAGTTGTTGTTGGACTCCGACTTTATAAACTACTAAACAAAATTGGTAAGAGGAATGGTGAATTTTTTGACATGAAATCATGTCTTCGCTCCGCCACGATTTTGTCCTTATTTTTCATCAATTTGGAATAAACATTTTTCTAAATAATTAGCAAGGATCAATGTATCTCATTCAAAGTTACTTTTTGAAAAAGCTTAATTCCTCGTTGTGGAAAAAAAATCATAAAAAGTACCAAATTTTGACGTCATTACTACAAAATGGCATTATATTTTTGAAATTATCGTCTCAGAATGATATTCTGAAGATTTTTTATCTGTGGGATGAATATGATTTTAGATAAATATTTGTAGCAGTTTCTGCGTAACTCTGGTGGAGCAAACGTATCGTTTGCAAAAATAGTCATTTCCTATTTCTTTAACCATTTCGTTGTGGTTTCGCAAATACCCTTAATAAAATCGAACATTCGATGTAACATTTCTTGCCGATGCAATAGTTTTTCTCTTTCTATATGATCATTAAAGTATTTTATCCAGAACCACCAACCTTCCAATGTACTATTGCAATGTCTTTAGGATCGATCATCATATATTACATCTAATTTAGTAATTTAGCGTTCTATAGTGTATAGTACCATATATGTGCGAAATTTCACCGTGTTAACGCAAAAATTATTTATTTGGTAAAATAAAAAATTACGGATTTGCGCCATTTTGGGTGTATAAAAACTAATAGTACCGATATTTTTTGTACCTACTCACCAACCAAATCTCATTTTGTAACATTTTGTAAAGCATTTTTTTAATCAAAGGACTTTTTTGGATACGTTCATTTTAATATAACACTAGTATATCCAATAAATCGCCTACCCTATAAATCAACTACCCATAAATCCTCCGGTGTCCGTATTTGTCAATGTCGCAGCTTTTTGAGTCACTTTACGAGTGATTTCTAAAAGAATTCACCTGTGAACAAATTCGTCAACCGATGAGTTTCCCGGTTCCCATATACTCCGTTCGCGTGATAACTCGTGATAACTCCGTTCTCCGCTGTGCGGCGCCTTTCGGCCCCTTTTGATTCATTTTTTGGGTAATTTCTAACAGGACAGTTTGCCGTGCTTCACACGCCAGACTTCCTTGATCTTTTGAATTCGCCTCCACGCAAATTCGCCAACCCATGAATCCCTCGGTCTCCATATTTGCATACGACGGGGACAGCTCCGCTGGCCGCTTTGCCGCAGCCTAGACCGCTCTTGGATCACTTTTGGGAAATTTTTAATAGATCAGTCGGGCATTCTTCTCACGTCAGACTGTCTTGATCGTTTTAATTCGCCTACGTTCGAATTTGCCAACTCGTGAATCCCTCGGTCCCTATATTTTCTTACGGCGCGGACAGCTCTGCTGTCCGCTTTTCCGCGGCGTACGACCGCTCTTGAGTCACTTTGAACATTGGTATTCGCGTGGGCACGAATTCGCCAACCCATGAATCTCCCGCCAAGGGTCCACTGGCTCTGAACTCACTTTGCGGGTAAATATTTGCCTACGGCGTGGGGAGCCACTTTTGGAGTCAATTTGGAACAATTTCTAACAGGTCAGTTCAATTGTATTTAAATTTATTTATGGTAAAACTACCTAAACATCTGTCTTTTCCTACTTAAACTGCTAACCATTTTACACCATACCATTTTCTAGCCATCCTGAATTATTTACATAATTTATAAGTATCAAATGCTCAAAGTGTCTATCATACAACTAAATTGGAACGAGGATAATTTGCGCTGAAATTGTTCTGTTTCGAGAAATCCCAAAGTCTTATGGTAAAATTGGTTTATGGCAGGATGCCCAACTCAAACGGGATCTAAATCGCGACGCAGTACAATTCTCGTTTGCCTAAAATACGCAATGCGAAATAGCTCTTACCTGATTTAAAAAATTTTTGGTACATACATATATGAATTTCGCGAAACTAAAAAGTGAATTCGCAATAAAGCGTAAAAGATCTAGTTGAGCAATTAGAGTTATTATCATCACAGGCTTAACTGAGAGATTGGGAATGTTCCAATCAGTGCGGTTTCTTTAATTTTGAGTAGCATTTGTTGCTTCTATTTCAGAATTATGACTAAGTCAGTAAAGTCTTTTGAGTATGCGGAATGTAGTTTCAAAACTTAACACAAAATAAGTTATTTAAGACACGGACGAACTTATAGCGGAGAGAAGTCTTTTGAGTGTACGAAATGTGAAACTGCATGCAAAACAAAGCTTTTAAGGCACAAACTAACTCATAGTGGACAGAAACTTTTCGAATGTACGGAATGTGGTTTTAAAGCTGCAAAAAAGTACGACTTGTAAGACCCAAAAGAACTCATAGCGAAGAGAAGCCTTTTGAGTGTGTAGAATGTGATTTCAAAACTGCATACAAAGCAAGTCTTTTAAGCGACAAATGAAGTCATAGCGGAAAAAAGCCTTTCGGGTGTACGGAATGAGCTTTCAAAACTGCAAGAAAAACAAATATTGTAAAACACAAATGAACTCATGCAAAACAGAAAGCTTTCGAATGTGCAGAATGTGATTTCATAACTGCATACAAAGAATATCTTTTAAGACACAGGCGAAATCATAGCGGAGAGAAGCCTTTCAATTGTACGGAATGTGATTCCAAAACTGGAGAAAAGGGAAATCTTTTTAGACCCAACCGAATTCATGCACAGGAGAAGACAAGACTTCCGAGTGTACGGAGTGTAATTTTAAAACTGCACACAAAGGATATATTGTAAGACATAAACAAACTCATAGAGTATATAATTACAGACATTATGAATTCAGATAGATTTTACATGATTATCCCTGGAAGAGGAAAATTGACTTATGCACTACTTCTGGATTATTTTTAAATGAAACCAGTTTTTATAAAAATCAAAACAAGCTGTTAATAGATTACTTCATTTTATGATGTCGAAAAAAAATGTCTTTTTTATTTCTTTTGTATAAAAAAATTGTTTTCTTTATTGGCTACATTTCCCAAGTTTAAATTAATACATTATGTTTCATACATATAATTATAACATTATACGAGTTTAAAAAAAGGATAAAATGTATGAGTCTTATGAGATTTTATTAGTCCTTTTTTCCATAACATGTTTATTTTACAAACATGAGAGAGAGAGAGAGAGAGAGAGAGAGAGAGAGATAGAAACATGTTATTTATAAAAAGTAAGTAGGATATTAAATTTGAGTTGGAATTTATTAAGAGCTCATTAAAAAGAGGATACTATTTTTATCGTCCTGCTATAAATAGTTTTGCAAGAACGTAATGCATTTAATTCAAAATGTAATTACTCTTCTTAATGAATCCCTCGTATACTTCGAACGATTTTAAAATCTGAACTGAGCTAGAAATTCAATAGAAGCTACCCCATGCTCTGGTTTGAATTAAATGAATTCGCGTTGTCCTTAGAGAACATTATGAAATAATGAATTTACAGCGTCTATATATCTATATATGTATATATATATATATATATATATATATATATATATATATATAAGTGAGTCAACATTTTCTAATCGTATGTTTATTCGTATGATTTAATGTTTTCTCTCACGGAGATAATAGTTCTTTTTGTAAATATACAGGATGTATCACATCTTGTGGGATTAGAACAGATAGTAAATGTAAAGGAACGTATCCAGGTCAAAATACAAAATACCGATAGCTATATGCGAGACGCATAAATTTTCAACAGCGCCCGAGTAAAATTCAAACGAAGAAATATAAGGCTACTTAGCTTCACTATTTAGCTTAGCTTTACTTAGCAGCGTATAAGGCTACTTAGGGTGCTGTGTTCTGTCGCTCTATATGGGAGGACTAAGAAATGGCGCGGAAAGAGGAGGTGAATTCCGTTTCTCACGCCCGTTCGCGAACAATCCCGAATTTGTGCGTTATTGGTCTTAGCGTGAAGCCGTAACTTTGACTGCTAGAACTATGCCCACGCTCTCTATCTATGATCGAAGCTCTAAATGAATGACATTAGTGGGCTTAATTGATGACGATCTTACTCTCAGCGTGATGGCCTATAAATTTGTCCGCTGTTTTTAGGCCAATTTGTCTGAAACTATTAATTCAGGCGCGAAAGCGATCGGTCCTAATACCGTAACGGTCCTGTTAAGTCTGTTTGTCAGCTTTACCAAGTATTTAGCAACTAAAACAACCCAAAAATTATACACATACATGCATACATGGTTAATAGAACGAACGAAACTAGTTGGTACAAAACGATATTTACAGGAGGGGGACGTAAATTTAAAAAACTTTTTAAAAACCTCGGTCACTGCGTGAGACCTTAATTGGCGACGAGGATGTGATATTTAGCTTTATCGGATACCCAAAATTTTAAAACCAAGTATAATTTCAATTATTAATAAATTGAACCTACAATAAACCTTAAAGATTAAATCTTAATTGTAACACATCCGCTTATTTTTTCACACCCGTTCACGAACTATTCCGAATTTGTACGTTATTTGCTTTAGCACGAGCTCTAACTTCACTGCTAGAACTATGCTCACGATCTCTATCTTTGATCAACCTCTAAATGAGCAACATCAATGTAATTAATTGATGAAGAAGATTCTACTGTCAGTGCGATGGCCTATATATTTGCCCGCTGATGGAAACTATTAATTCAGACGCCAAAGCGATCGGTCATAATGCCGTAACAGTTCTGTTAAGCCTGTCTGTCAGATTTCTTTTTTCTTGCAGTTTTGATAACTGCAATACTTAGCAAGAAAATACTTAGCAAGTAAAACATTCCAAATTTATACACATACATATCCATACATGATCGAAAGTTGTTGGTACAAAACGATATTTACAGCGGGTGGACGATAAATTAAAAAAAATTTTTAAACACGAGCCACTTCGTGAGACCTCAATTGGCGACGAGGATAGAATATTTAGTTTGATTGGATACTAAAAATTGCAAACATTAAGTTTAATTTCAATTATTAATAAATTGAATCTACAATAAACCTTAAAAATAAAACCTTAATTCTAATACACTTGTTCGGTTTTATTCACATCAGTTCGCGAACTATCGCGCATGTTTGCTTTATTGGCTTCAACACGTGGCATCTAACTTTAACTGCTAGAACATGCACACGATCTCTAACTGTCTGTACTTGAGCTCGAAATGAACGACGTTAATGCAATTAATTGATGAAAAAATCCTACACTTAGCGCGATGGCATATAAATTTGCCCCCTGAGTAAAACTATTACGCAAAAGTTGTCGCTCAAGTTGTCGCTCCTAATACCGCAATGGTCCTGTTAAGTCTGTCTGTCAGCTTTCCCTTTTCTTGTATTTTCGATAATAAAATATTACTTAGCTAGAAAAGCATCCCAAAATTAGGCACATACGTATACATACATAGTTAGTAGAACGAACGACATTAGTTGGTGCGGAATGATATTTATAGGGGCTGGTCGATAAAATTAAACTTTTTAAATAACTCACTCCACTTTGTGAGACCTTAATTGGCGACGAAGATGGGATATTTATCTTGATTGAATACCAAAAATTGCAAAAACCTTGTTTAATTTCAATTATTAATAAATTGACCATACAATAAACCTTAAACATAAAACCTTAATTGCAACACATCCGTTCGTTTTTCATATCTGTTCGCGAACTATCCCGCGTTTGTGCGTTATTGGCTTTAACGCGAGTCCTCTAACTTTAACTGTTAGAACTATTCCCACGATCTCTATTTATCTATGATTGATCTCTAAATGAACGACTTCAAGGCAAGTAATTGATAAAAAAATCCTACACTCACCGCGATGGTCTATAAATTTCCCTGCTGATGGAAACTATTAATTCAATCGCGAAAGCGATCAGACTTAACAGAACAGTTATGTTCTGTTAAGTCTGTCTGTCAGATTTCTCGATTCTTGCAGTTCCGATAACAAAAATGCTTAGCAAGTACAGCATTCCAAAATTATACACATACATATACATACATGAACGAAACTAGTTGGTACAAAACATATTTAAAGGGGGTGGACGATAAATTAAAAAATCTTTTTAAAAAACACGGCTCACATCCTAAGACGCGATTGGCGCCGAGGAGAGAATATTTCGCTAGATACCAAAAATTGTAAAAATCCAAGTTTAATTTCAATTATTAATAAAGTGAATCAACAAGAAACCTTAAAAATAAAATCTTAATTATAACACACCCGTTCGGTCTTTTCACACCCGCTCGCGAACAATCCCGACTTTATGCGTTGTTGGATTTAGTGCGAAACCTCTAACTTTGAGTGCTTGAACTATGCCCACAATCTCTAGCTATGATCGGGTTCTAAATGAACGACATCAATGTAATTCAATGATGAAGTTGATACTACTCTCAGCGCAATGGCCTCTAAATTTGCCGGCTGAGGGAAACTATTAATTCAGGCGCGAAACCGATACTCAGCAAGTAAAGCATCCCAAAATTATACACATACACATACATGCATGGTTAGTAGAACGAACGAAATAAGTTGGTACAAAACAATATTTACGGGGGATGGACGATAAATTTAAGAAACTTTTTAAAAAACTCGGCCCACTTCGTGACATATTAATTGGCGACGAGGATGTAATATTAAGTTTGATTGGATACCCAAAATTGTAAAAATCAAGTTTAATTTTAATTATTAATAAATAGAACCTACAATAAACCTTAAAGATAAAACCTTAATCCTCACACACCCGTTCGTTTTTTTTTACAACCGTTCGCAACCTATTTCGTATTTGTGAGTTATTGGCTTTACTACGAGGCCTTTAACTTTAACTGCGAGAACTATGCCCACGATCTCCATCTATGATCGAGCTCTAAATGAACGACATCAATGTAATTAATTGATGAAGAAGATCGTACTGTCAGCGCGATGGCCTATAAATTTGCCCGCTGAGGGAAACTATTAATTCAGATGATAAAGCGATCGGTCCTAATACCGAAACGGTCCTGTTAAGTATGTCTGTCTGCTTTCTCTTTTCTTGCATTTTCGATAACAAACATACTTAGCAAGTAAAGCACCCCAAAATTGTACCCATACATGTACATACATGATTAGTAGAACGAACAAAACTGGTTGGTACAGAACATTATTTACAGGGCGTGAACGATAAAATTAAAATTCTTTTTAAAAAACTTTTACACTTTTTCAGACCTTAATTGGCGACGAGGATGGAATATTTAGCTTGATTGAATTCCAAAATTTGTGAAAATCAAGTTTAATTTCAATAATTAGTAAATTGGACCTACAATAAATCTTAAAGATAAAACCTTAATTGTAACGTATCCGTTCATTTTTGCACACCCGTTCGCGAACTATCCCGAATTTCTGCATTATTGGCTTTAGCGCGAGGCCTCTAACTTTGACTGCTAGAACTATGTCCATGATCTCTATCTATCTAGAATCGAGCTCTAAATTAACGACATCAATATAATTAATTGATGAAAAAGATCTGATGTAAACTATTAATTCAATTAATTCTGGTGTGTGCCCTCTGATGTAAACTATTAATTCAGATGCGAAATCGATCGATCCTAATTCCGTAACTGTTAAGTCTCTCTGACAGATTTCTCATTTCTTGCAGTTTCGATAACAAAAATACTTAGCAAGTAAAGCATTCCAAAATTATACACACACATATACATACATGAACGAAACTAGTTGTTATTCAACGATATGTACAGGGGGTGGACGATAAATTTAGAACAGTCGATTCAATGCAGGACAAACAATAAAGATTTATAAACTAAAAAATTTACTATGCTATATTTTTTATTCATTTAATTTAATTTTGTCTCTGGTTCCGCTTTTTCAGACCTTCAAGCAAAACTTTAACAACTAAACTAGTTAAATACAGTGAAATCTTGAATTATTACTAACTTAAATTAATCAGCGTCTAGCAAAAATCTTTTGACTTTCAGTATATGAAAGCTTGGATAGCGGAATCGTCCACCAATTTTTATCATTGTTTTTGTTCATTTTATATATCATCTCTTTAAAAAATCTCATTCAAAAACATTCCTTCAAAATTGAACGCTTTATCTTCACTTATTCCTACATGTTCTTATCTTATTCTCTGGTTACTATACTCTTATACAAAACAACGTACACAACTTCCTACCGTACGAAAATTATGGATAGCGGTTATGCGCAAGGATTAGGGCTTGGTCAGAATAGAATTGAAATTTTGATTGCATTTATGCAAGGATGCAAGCAGCGAACAGTAGCGCAACGTAGCGTGGAATGACGTTTGCAATTTATAGGGTCTTGTGAGTGTTCGTAATTTATATTATGCTGAGGAATGCTTTACTACTACACAATGAAGGGAATAGAGGATCATTAAATTTTTCCTAGACTTAGCTTCTTCTTCTTTACGAGGAATATGTCGAGGAAAGACAAGTTTTTAAGGATATCTGCCATACTGCCATAATTTTGTGCAAATCTGTTCGGTTATGTTTGACAGTCGTTTAAAGTAAACAATTGGTCAATTTTTGATTAAAAGTAGATAAAAACGAATTTGTGTTTTAATAAACCATTAGTTGTTATTTGGAAAAAATATTAAAAAAACTGAAGAAAAGTTACATAAGTGTTCAACCAAGGATGAATATTGAAAATATTTATAATTAAGATTTTACTAAAATATATTAGTTTCCTCTTTTATTGTAAATTTAACTAATTTGCTTTTACCTTACAATTTATTATAATCTAAAAGATAAACAAAACAAAAGTAATTATTATTTTATATACATCATGTGTAAAAATGAATTTGATATTTTTACAAGATTACCAGACAGATAGACGTTTAATAAAATACAACATATAAATTTTATATAAGCATATCTAGGTGTACTATTGTTTTTATTTTTTGACAAAACATCTAGATGTGACTTATTCGCATAATTATTTGCATTTTATTAAACTTTTTTGTTATGTATAATTTTTTTTGAATTTATACATTTCTATTTTTCTTATTACTACGTGAGTTATTTGTTTTAGACTTAACACATTTAAGTCTAAACTTTCTAAGTTTTCTTTTCCTTTTTTTGATTTTCCCATGTTGTCAAATTGTATAGGAAGCGGTTTTGCCACGTTTGAAATTTAACAAACTTTTTGAATTATCTCAGGAACAATAAAAGGTACTACATTCAAATTAACTTTATTGTATAAAGGCCCTTCTATTAAATTTTGATTAAATTTCTTGTATCGAAAGATCCTTTAATATTTAAGGGATTTAGTGAGTTTACAAACTGGGACATCTTAGCACCGGAGTAATTTGGCCTGGAAAAAAAGTGTACTACCCTCAATACCTCGGTTCCTATGAATGTTGGGGAACGTATGTAACTCTAAGGGACACTGTGAGCAACTGAAAATACTTTTTAAAACTGTTTAACTAATATCCTGTATATTTTTCTACATTTTGGTAGCCCTTATAATTCTATTTAAAATGATGCCACAGATTATGGGTCGAACTCTTATCGTTTTATATACATGTAAGACCTACTTAATAGCTTATATGTGTATATGCAAAGTTACAGGAAACATAATTTCACGTTGTATGAGACATATAAACTGCTTTCGCAATAGAATAAATGTTATTATCAGTGGCGGGTGCACATTATAATTTTGGAACGGGTACAAAATGATTATTTTATTGAGAAATTCAGTTTTAAAATTAGGAGACTGAAATTTCGCTCGCATATAATATATTGTACGAGCTAAACCCGCCCACACTTCGTTGTGGCTCAGTTTGATATGAAATGAACCTGAGTTTGATGGCGAGGGACATGGTCAAATTTCCGCGGCCTGCGGCCACGGCTTCGTCGCGACCAGCGATATGCCTTACAAATTTTCAAGAATATGTGTTCCCGTATTCCCGTATTCCCGTGTTCCCGTGTTCCCATATTCCCGTGTTCCCATATTCCCGTGTTCCCATATTCCCGTGTTCCCATATTCCCGTGTTCC
>WYDF02072230.1:0-11415 GCA_009867245.2 Adranes taylori
TTGTACCAACCTTTAGATGTTGCGTTTTGCCAATTTGGATTTGGGGTAAGCAAAAGTCTGTCTGTTTTAATAAAGCTAGTTCTTCTTTCAAGAACTTTTTTCAGGAATCTTGCAATAAAAAAGGACACCCCATTAATATAATATTAAAAAAAATACTGCTTATTTACCTGACTGGAGAAACGTCAGGGTTCTCGTTATTGAGTGTGAGCCAGTTGCTATCGGTAAATTTTTTACCCCCGCCTTGACATGTTTTTGTGAAGATAGGATTATATTCGATATGTCCAGTTAATGATCAATTATGGTTTCCTTATTCACAAAAGTGATGAATCAAACACGAACTACCTTCACCTCATCGAAAGTCCAATTCGTAGGAAATTAAATGAAAAAGCTCCGTCTGCAAACCATCATCTGTAAACCAGTGTCTTCATTCCATATTGCCATTATTTTTCGTCAGTGAAGGGATAAACGTCAGTGAGGGGATTAAATTTAATATGAAATTCATTAAAATATTTTTCTTGGACTTGTTGGGCCGTCCAATTTCACATTAATTTAACTACACTTCCTTATAATCATCTCCATTCTTCTTTTTCATATTAGCTGCCAGTCTTTCAAGATTAACGTGAGTTGTTCTGTAGAAGTCGATCCAATCAACTTATAATTTCGTTCTTTGCAAAATGATGTAAACTGCGTCCACACACTTTCTTTAGATTTTTTGTATTTTTCTGGGTTTTTTTGTAAAAGTTCTCCACTATTTGATCAATAATATTATTGGAATCTTTTCGAAATCGCGACATTATTTTGCATTTTACAAAATTTGTGATATTTACAAATTTTGTTTTATCGTTGTCATGGTTACAATACATACCATTGACACAGTCAACTTGTCCAAATATTTAAATATTTAATTTTCCTTCATTGTTTCATTACATTTTGAAATTACATAAATATGTATTGTCATTGTGATTTTCTTACCGAATACCCCTCGTGCATTGATTATTACCGCAAATTTTTTCGAGTGATTCTCAAAAACGTGATTAATTACGCGAGCGGAACGCGAGTGCTAATAATACGTTTTTGAGAACACTTGGGATATTATAAGTGACAATATAATCGCGATAATACTAATATATCAGCAGGGATATGCTAAAAATCTTGAAACTTTTTAAAATGCAATAAATATATTTTATGATTGAATCCAAACACTGAATCTCCATTACAGTAGCAACATATTCTGACAGAGATTGGCACTAAATAAAAAATTAATATACAAAAATATTACTTTCTGAAGCTTACTCGGTTTTAGCATTTGACGTACGTTTGCTTATATTTATCATTCCATTCTTTCTTTTAGAAATCATTTCACAGTTTGACGGTTTGCTTTGAATGGAAACATGTGTAGGCTAGAATAAAATTGCACAGGTTTTCCTTTTTATGCTCTCTTTGTTACGAGCGGTCTTTACTTATACTGTTTGAAAAGTCTCTTATGTAACATTTTAATGGTAGGTAGCACTATTGCTTGTTATTTTTGTTTCGTGAAGTAAGAAGTGCTTCTTTTAACATTTAAGTTAACATCAGTTGAAACAAAAAAATGTATTTCATACATAGCTTTATTAAGCGTATAATAAAATAGCCAATCGCACCAATTGTGTTTATACACGATTATGTTTGTTTGAAGCAGATGCGTCTAGGGACTGAGCAATCGAAAAATCCCATGACAATTTCTTGAAATCGGCTCAAAAATAATGCATTACACCTAATCCTGCTAAAACCCAAGCTATATTTATTGAGTATCCCAACTTCATTAAAAATAAATTTTAAAACAGCACTCAATCCTTTAGTCACACCACTCCAATATATCTGTGACTTGTACCAGTTTCAATATTTCCTGGTGACAACGTTTTTATACCAACTCAAATTCAACTTTAGTTGCTCAAAATAGATCTCGCCATTGCTTCACACTCACATAAGACATGTTGAGATGTCTTGCTCACCTCAATACACAGTCTACATTTTACTTCCTCCAATTTTTCTCGCATGTATTCTCAGAGGCCCATGTCTTGTTAATACGCCAGTTATCATTCTGATGTTATTCCTGCCGAGTTTCAACAAATGAGGTTTTGCTCTTACGTGGGTTTTCTATATATCGTCCAATTCCTACTGCTTCTCCAATGGAACTAGCAGGTATTCCCACAGGCGGCTCCAGACCGTGTTTTGTGTACTAGATGATTTCTTTCGTAGCACATTTGCTATTTCTTTGCCAACAATACTCCTGCCCTTGGTGTTCAAATCAGTGTAACTATGTTGGTCGTATCCACTCTGCGCAGTGCACTGATGCATTACGTATCAGTACATCAATCCAGATACGTTTCTGGCATTGTTAAGCACCTGAAGTACCCCGCTGACATGTTTTCCTGAACGGTTTGGAGGATTGCATATATTTCGGCCTGAAAGACTGTGGCCAATTAACCTAAAGGGCAGGACATTTGTCATTTAGGTCGTTCTCCGTGTATTACTGTTCTCGTATTTCTAGGAGTCCATAAACTGTCTCTTAACCTGGCTAGAGCGGATTCCGGAAAGATACGAGGGTCTTCTCCACAAATATGAGTCTCTAATTCCCTCTAATTTTAGTGTTTACAATCTTTGCCAAATTCGATCTATTAATTTTTAACCGATGGGGTGCAGCTTCCGCCTCTGCTTGTGTAATCAATCTAATGACGGAAAATCTAGCTCCGTTAGGGTAGTTTTCGAAGTCTCTGTTATGCCAAGGCCACAGTTCACGACATGGAGGGCAATATCTACTTTGTCTAAACCTAGAGTGTCTATTTCCGTAACTAGCGAATGGCCTGATTACCGACTTTTACAAACAGTGCAACAACTAAGGCTTCAACCCTCATGCTCTCCCATACAGTCTTATAACTGAAAAAGTTATTGTTCTATCAATTTGAAGGTTCCAAGTAAGTTTGAAATCGAGTATCAGTCCAAGGTACTTTACTTTCCCCTTTAGCGGTATTTGTGTCCCATGAAGTTTTAAACTGCATAATCAATGGATGTCCAACCGGTCGATAGGGATCGACCGGTCGCAGCAATATTATATGAATTCCAAAACCCATCTTTAAAAGTTTTCTTTTTTGATGTATTAAAATTTACAACCTACTATGAAAAAAAATCCAGGACGTTGAACTAACTGGATCGACATGAATCGTGACTGTAGGAAATTAACGGAAGTAAATAACGGAAGTAGATAAGATTGTCTTCGCGGCACTGTTTGACAAGGTTCTTATGTAATTTCGCTAGTTTTGTAAAAACCCTGAAAGAGCACTTCTTAGAACAAATCTAACAACAGCTCTATTATAATAGCACCATAATATACCCTAATGTGGGAAAAATTTCCCCTTAGATTCCTATCAGGATCTATCCCTAGCAAATTAGAAATAGCTCCCAGTGCAGAAAACGTCGGAGACCCTTGGTCTTAGCTATTAGCTATCCAGACTCCTTTTTCCGATAAATGGTTCAATCAAAGTCTTCTGATGGCTAACTGTTAAGCCCTGGTTCGTTGTCCATATTTCAACCACGCTAATAAGATACCTAACAGTTGAATTGAATTTGCTTTGGTTTATGATGACGATGTCATCCGCATATCCAATGGTATAAATACTTTGATTTACCAAACTGTGGAAGAGCTCATCCACCACAAGGCACTATAGTAGCGAGGATAAACACCCGCCCTCCCACAGTTATCGCAGTTTTTTTCTCACAGCAAGTTTCACATGTACAATTCTACTCTCGAGCATAGAGATTTGATCCACCCACATCAGGTTGGATCGACGCCCCACTCCGTCGTGCATCTCGTAATTGATTCAGAGGAGGTGTCGAACGCTCCCTCCATGTCAAGGAAAGCACCCAGCATGGCATCTAAATAATCTATTGAATTTTCTAGTCTGTTAACCTCCTGTAAAAGTACTGTTCTGTCCAATAACCATTTCGGTAGGCACATTGGGTCTGGTGAATGGGCTTCTGAATAAGAATAATATGCTGGTCTAATACCTTCTCTAATATAGGGTGTTAGTAAAAGTTAAAAAAAAATTATTGCTCAAAACTAGCTCAATATATTTAATTGCGCATACTGCCAGAATTGAGGCCTCTTTATCTGGTATGTCTTTCCTGAGGTTCATTTTTCCAGCATTTATATACATGATGTTATTTTATATAATACTATTTAGGGTCATATTACTTTAAATCGACCGTTTTATAAACACAGGGCGATTTAAGGGCTCTCTTGGTACAGGAATTCAAGAAAAACGTTACGGACTTGTTTTTGAAAAAAAAGCAGAGCCGCAAAACTTTGGAAAGGTCCATCCCCTGTAAATATCGTTTTGCATCAACTAGTTTCGTACTATGTATGTATGTAAATGTGTAAGTATAGTTTAGGGGTACTTTTACATGTTTAAGCATTTTGTTAGCGATAGCGTAGTAAAGAAGAGCAGACCAGAACAGCACATGTAGACCGCTAACAGATTAGTAAGCGAGCGGGCAAAGTTATTTTGCCATTGCGCTAAAACATGGTTCATCAATGATTCAGTTCGATTTCTACATTGATTCCGTTCGACAAACAATGAATTCGTGAAGTTCGCGAACGGGTGTGATAAGAAGGAACCAATTTCCTTCCCTCGCACCCCCTTTCTTACTCATACCCCCTTCCTTAGTCCTTCAAAGAAGAAGTAAAGGGAAACAACCGTCGTAAAGGCTTTTTACCTACATTTGATCATTTTGTTTGAATTGTGTTTGAGGGTTATTGTTAATTGACTCGTCTAGCTATCGTCGGTATTTTTTCAAAGGAGCGCGGTAAATCCAGCAAAGTTTATTTGATCTGGATTGTATGAACTGTATCTATGGAAATTTTGACCCATCAGTACTTTTACGTACGAATGGCTATATGAGAGATAAAAATACTGTGCCTTAATGTGTTAAAAACCTATTTTCTACAAATGGTTAATAAATTTTATTGTTTTCTAAACGCCATGATTTACTAATAATTGAAATCAATTTTACAGAATAAATCATTTATTCGTGTATCAATACCTTATGCCAGTATTCGCATAAACGCGAAGTGCTCGTATCATATCTCACTTTTACGTGTTTTGTTTCGTGTAGCGTATATATTGAGATAAAAATCAGCCATTTGAAATGTAATTGAACGTAGAACTTCGTCAATGTTTATATGTTAACGTGCCAACTTATCGGATTTTCTGATTTTCCACTAAGGTCATTGTATGTATGTATATGCTACGTTGTTTCAAAGGTAACCTGTTTATGTGCATTGATCGGGAAACTTTTATTTCAAAATTGGTTTCGCATCGTGCTTGCTATTTGTGCATCGCATCTAAAAATTTATTACTTATTTTTATGGGTTCAGAAACATTTACATTCCAAATATTGTATCTTTTCAATATATTTATAGGTCATAGAAACATTAATCATTTTAACACATACATTTGTTACAAATTATTTTATTACTAAAAATTTATTAAACATTATTCTTCCAAATTCAAGTTTTTAGTGCAAGCAAATTGTTTTAAATGTTTTCAAAATGTTTTCTCTTTACCAATCTAAAGTCGACTACCCCGATGGTCAGGCTGCAGTTATGTGAGTTTCACCTATTTTTAGCAAACGCAGGGACCATCAAAACTTCTCGGAATGTCGCGGAACTCAAGGTCTCATGTTATTGGTACCAGTTTTCATCTTATGAGTACCAGACTTCAGTACGATGACCTGATATAATACAATCTACCAAACTTGTAGATATAGCCTCCTGCTCTCCACGTGCTTCTCGACGTACGCCAGTTTTTTATGGGATTTCTGACTAGGAGTAAATAGCTGGAGCCAAATTGACGAATGTCTCGAGATTTGACAACAGCATAAATGCTTATAGTTATTCAGTTCATGTGATGGTCTACACTTAGACATGCCGCGCGCTTTTTTTCGTTCATCAGTACTCGCATACAACAATAGACTTCGTATTATGCGATAGAGGTATACTCCAAACGTACTGCTAGCACTTACACTATTTAGAAGTTAGTATCTTGCAACTTATTAAAATAGATATTAAACTATGCATCCAACTGCCTTTGACGATATCGTATTGTTCTGCTTGCCAGGCAGTTAGAAGGTAGGGGCGTCTCGAGCGATGTCCTCCGCATGTAAGACCTTACACTTTCTGCGGTGAGGAGTTTGACATTTTGCCTGTAATAAC
Source organism: Adranes taylori (assembly GCA_009867245.2). Lineage (NCBI taxonomy): Eukaryota > Metazoa > Arthropoda > Insecta > Coleoptera > Staphylinidae > Adranes > Adranes taylori. The sequence continues at coordinate 6,251 of WYDF02072230.1, forward strand.
ATTCTAAGCTTCAAGAGACGCTACCCGATATGCACATCTCTTAGAGATTCGACCTTGATTAGAAAAGTTGTTAACCCGACCCATAGCCGAATCCTAAAAAAATGTTTCGAAATAATTCGACACAACCTAATTATATAAATATACTAATCCCAAAAACAGTAAATTTATGAGACGCGACCGACCCAACTAACTAGTAATCTAGCGCTAAATTGATATATTTGAAAAAGATGATAAGCAGCTCTCTTGCTGATCAAAAATGATGAGCAAGAGGAACGGAGCATTTTAAGTTTTTCAATGAGCCTTTTTCACCGAGAAAAAAACTGACAAAGGGGGCTGAAGATCTTAAACCTCATGCAACGAAAGGAAACATGACAATAATAACAATACTTTTTTAACTCAACGGAATAATCCAATTTAGCTCTTACTTAACGAACCGTATGCAGAAAGAATGTTATACACAATAGTTAAGGAGAACTTACCGTCTCCAATTTGTACCCTGTTAGCAAAGGAGTACCTCAGGGATATATTTTGGGACTACTCTTTTCTTGTTTTACGTATATGACCTGGAGAATTTCATGTTGCAAAATGTGGATAATACAATGGTTATGACGTATTGCAGGAAAATGATACCATTTTTTTAATTACTGGTAAAACTCTGCACAAAGTTCAGTAGCACACTTCTAGAGCTTGCTCTAGTTTTGTTGAGTGGACCAAGTTAACACATGTTTCTACATTAATGAAAGAAAAACATCTTTTGTAGTCTTTAGAACTGAGTAATCGGTTTTGGATTCATTATTACTGGAATCAGCTAGTTCAAAACTTGTAGGTATTTCCATACGAATATGAATTAATGGACTACACATTTTGACTTTCTGTGCACTAACTCTCAAAAGTGTGTTATATGTTAAAAGTAGCTTCTAACCATTGTAGCAAAGACATACTTCTAATATTTTATTATGGTACTTTTACTCTAATATGCGATACAGAATTATACTCTGGGGAAAGGAGTCCTTGTATCAAACATCAGAATTTTTGTGTTACAAAAACGGGCCATCAGCATAATCTTCGATATACAATCTTCTGACACCTGTAACCTGTAAAAATGTCTTTAGGGAATATGGGATTTTAACGATTTACCGCGTTTCGTGTTTTGTGTATAAAAATTAGGATTTTTTCGTCATAAAAAATAATCAACATCCTTACTCAACTCTCAATAATGGTTTATTCCATCTTCCAAAACATAAATTAACCCTACAAGCATGGCATCGTATATGCGTGATGCATACTCTATAACGCGCTTCCCAATTGTGTGAAAAATTGTATTCCTCTTTTTTTGCATAGACGACTCTAGTTAATATGTTTTATTTTTTATAGGTTGTTGTTTTTAATATAGTAACGCCAAATATCGGGGGCCGGGAAATTCATGGGGATCCGAATTCAAGAGTAGGCGTTTCATGGACGCCTACCCTACTAATTCATGGGTGCACTTGTCTTATTATATACTACAACTGTAAAAGAGTGCTACTCGTGAGAATTCGTGATGTCATTTAGGAACTTTTCAAGTAAATGACAGCTTCCTCAACAATGTTAAAATGTCCTGTTTGCGGAGTTTGACAGAAGCTGAAATTCTCTACATTTTTTATAAAAAAAAATAAGGGACATACGTATAATGCAATGAAAAAGTGACATTTTGCGTAACAAGTTTGATGTTAATTTAAAGAAATTGAAAAAATGCCATGACATTGCAAAATTGAAAACAAAAATAATCAAATAATCCAAATCGTACAAGATTTCAGGTTCGAGGGTAATCTTAATGAGACAAATCTTATTTTTCTAATAAATCTTTTTTATTTAAATATATTGGACCACTCGCATCCAGCATACGAGAGTTAAAGAGGATCAAAAAAGTAGAAATAAAAAGCACCATAAAACCGGCAACACAATAATAATAACACTTCATTAATTCAACGGAACAATTCAATTACAGAGCTAAACTGATGAGCGACAAGAAAGAGGAGATGGAGCTCGTGTTTGACTATCAACTTGGCAAGTTCATGTCTTGTCATCCATAATAATGGGTTTCTTGAATAGGTCGAATTTAGACCGATCAATCGAGATTTATACTAGTCCAGGGCTACCTCCCATAAAGTTGGATAACGATTTTCTATAATGATCTGTTTCCCTATGGTGATGTTTCCGTCAGTTGAAGACGTTCAAGGGCAACCTTAATGAGACAAATCTTCATACCTTCCACGGCCTTCTTTAAATATTTTGTACTAATCGTCTCCAGCATACAAGTCGAACCGAGTAAAAAATTATTCAGTATAGGTCTTTCGCAATATTTTCAAAAACGTCGCAAATGGAACTCCGTTGGTATCCTAAAATTTCAGATAAATTCCTTGCTCAATATTTTTATTCATTGTAAAAATCGTAAAGCACGCTTGAGGCTAATTAACAAAACCAACAGAAGTACATAAACTAATTGTAAGAACACGCACACATTGGCCATCATAAGACGTAGTGATGCCAGCTTACAAAAGAAAAAAATATAAAGATTGCTCTACATAAGCTTTTTAAGTGATTAATTTCTAGAATCTACATAAATAGTTATATCTCATCTCAATACCTAACTCTGTTGGTGCGTGGCAATGCTCTATGGTCGCAGGTCTAAATTTACTTTTTATTATTACAGTGATTATACTCTGTGATTCCGGGGTCTGCATAGGCTAATATCACCACTGGCAAGGATTAAAAATCGTAGTTTTCATGAGCAACTTAAATGCACAAATTGGCAGTAAAAATAAACTAAATATGGAATGAGAGATGAAAAAAATAATGGCCACAGATTCATAGACCTATGAAGTAATGTTGGACTGATTATAGGAGGCTCACTGTGTCCACACAAGTACTGTCACAAAATCTCGTGGGTGTCACCTGATCTGCATAAAAAAAGAAGCCAAATTGGCCACTTGGCAATAACTGGAAGATGGCGAGGCTCACTCCTCGATGTGAGAAATAAACGTGGGAGCAGACGCAGGGAGATACCAACATTCATTCAACTGTGTGAATGAAACGCTGCTACTCGGTGGAATTTGGCAAAACAGAAATCCAAAATGATTTTAAGAAACAATTGAAGAATCGATTTGAGGCCCTTAGTGAACAACTACATACGAAGATAAACGCTACGTGGAAAATCATTAAATAACTCTTTCTCGAGACATACAAAGAAATAGTGAGATATAGAGGACCAGGTAGAAAAGATTGAATGTCGGATGACACTTGGGAATCTATCCAAAGCAAAGAGTGTAAGATACTGGCTAATTCCAGTCAAATAAGGAACAGGAAAACGGCAGCGGTGATGAATTACAGGGAGGCTAACAAGTAAGAAAAGAAAAGAAGCAGAATTAAACAAGCACTTCTAGACCATCTGGCAACACAAGCAGAACAAGTAGCAAGAGCAGGAAATAACAGGTTTTAGTATATGCTATTACAAGAAAGCTCTGGAAGAGGAGCCTTTTGGGGACAAACCAGGCACAAATTGGAGACAAAACATGGGACACTTCATAGAAGTACTCAATAACGTCAGCGAGGAAACAAAGACTGGAAAAGGTGAAACCGTTTCAGAGGACCCAAATATTTCAGTAGAACCACCTACATGACAGGAGGTCGTACAACCTGCGAGACAAATCAAAGTGGAAAAGCACTGGCAATAGTCAACATTATCCCAGAATGCGGATTCGGATTTAACAACAGAAGTCATGCATGCCTAGCCTTAATATGAAACGAAGAATGCCTTTCTGAGGAATTTTGGAGGTTCCCCCATATCCGCAGTAAAACAAAGTGAAGAATATTCAACTCAGTGTCAAATCTGTATTACTGCATGGAAGTGAGACCTAAAAAGTGACTAAAGATATTACCAGAATTCTACAAACTTTTATAAAGCGTTGTTTGAGGTATATAATGAGAATATGGTGGCCCAAGACAATCTCAAACAAAGACCTTTGGGAGACTATAAGCCAGAGTCCTCTACAGTTACAGATACTAAAAAGAAAATACAGTTGGATCGGAACCTCAAGACCTCAAGAAAGTACAGCAAGGCAGGCACTGCCTTATAACCCGCAAGGTAGTCGCAGACAAGGCAGACCAAGGATCATTTGGCAGAGAACTATAGAGAAAGAGATAGCTGGAGTCAACAAGATATGAAGAGAGATGAAAGTACTGGCAGTCACCAGAAGACGCGGAAGAAATTTCGTTAAAGCCCTATGTTCCACTTAATAAATGATATGAATTAATCATCATCTCAATAGCGCTATCTAGTGGTTGTTCATGAAAACTTAAAAGTGGGCTCTCGTTCGCAAATTAATATCTATATTTGCAACTAATACCATACTAATACTGCGTCATCTAAAAAAACAGTTCATTTATCTAAATTTTTGGTTCCCTATATATAATTTATATAATTGATTCAAAATATGGACAAAGTTTCTTAGCCTTGATATAATTAAATTTGGATCACACACAATAAAATATCAGAATCATTTACAAAAGTTAATAACCGGAAAATTGTTATTGCCTTATAATTCCGAAAGCGCTGAAATAACTGAATCGAGAAGATAGCGATAAATGCTATGCTACGGTTACAACAAAGAGTCTTTCTCGGTGGTTTGGAAAATATCAGCAGATTAATCGAATATTTTCTGTCATAAATTTCCTCTTAATGTTTTAATTAAGTAAACCGCATACATCATAAATGTTATAGTCTGTCCGACAAGATTTTGCTCTATATTTATTCACACAGAACAAGGAAATTATTTATCGTTCGTAGATACACTTTGTTCAGTATTTTGTTCTTTAACTTTATTCAATTTGGTTTGCTTTAGTACTACTATTATAAAAGCCAGCTCTTTGAACTGGTCCTCGTTTTTATTGGTTTTAGTAAATAAATAAATTTTGAGAGATGTATTACTAAAACATGAATTAAAATTTTCCACATTTCACACTTTTCCTTGGAGACTAAGTAGCATGGTGATAAAGAGAAGAAATTATGGTTATTAAGTGCGTTGTTTGCTGTGTGTGTATGTTAATGTGTATATGTGTATATGTGTATATGTGTATATGTGTATATGTGTATATGTATATATGTGTATATGTGTATATGTGTATAT
>WYDF02072241.1:0-11413 GCA_009867245.2 Adranes taylori
AATCTATTTGCGATGATTCGAGTGAATAGCTTGTACGTGTGAGACAGCAGACTGATAGGACGGTAATTTGCAAGATTGGTTATGTCACCTTTGTTAGGTATTAGGGTAATGGTTGCATTGTTCCATTGTTGTGGTGTTTTGCCTTGTATAAGACATTTTATATATATATATATAAAAAAAAACTCAAAAACGAAAATATTAAGACATTAATTTTGTCACAATGGCATTAAAGACATGCTGAAAGTATTATTTATTGGCTTTAATCAATTTATTGATATAAACATAGCTATTTATTCAGTTCTTCTGAAGAAGGGGTAATTGTTTCCCCGAAACATGTCAAGTTTAAGCAATCAATCCTCGTAGCTGTTTAAACTGTTACCATTCATCGACTGGAGGCTCTGGTTTGTTAAATGTGTGAAATATATGGAGTTTTTGGAACACTTAGTTTTAATCCAATTATCCTTTAATAAGCAATAAAAAATTAAAACCACAAACACAAATGACGTAATGAGGAAATAGGCATTGAAGATGTAATGCAACGAACAACAGTTGCCAATTTGTATAAATATGTTATTTCTAACTATAATTGGGGTTTTATGCAATGTAGTGGTCAGCACAGATGGCCATTAGTTATCATTTACAAAAAACATGAAAAAAAAAATTAATGAAGGTTACGACCAAAAGCAAGATGACGCGATAGGTACTCAAAGCAAGTTGCAACTAACAGCATTTGTTAACACAATAAAGGGGATTTTGTCAAGTTAGAATAATGCTTAAAAAATGGATTAATTATAATAAAAATTAACACCACAAGCAAGATAACCAAATCGAGATTCATGGCAGGATGTAACCAAGAACATTTTGTAATTTGTATCGTGCAATATTCGTAACTAAAATTTGGGTATGTTTTTGTGTTGTGGTTATCAAAATATGATTTAACAAAACTAAACGATCCAGAAACTCGTGAAAAAGCGACGATGTCAATTAGTAATGGATTTAATTATATAGCAAAAGACATCGGTGACGTTGAAGAATTTTGGAATGCTTGTAAAAATACATTGATATCAGTAAGAAACGACTTGCTGATCAAAACTGATCGACCTCAAAAAAACAAACCATGGATGACAGACGTGATACTTGCTATGATGAACGAAAGAAGGATGTTAAAACCAAGAGATAATACAGCATACTGGAAACTACATAAAAATATAAAAAGAGAAGTTGGGATTGCTAAAGAAACATGGTTATCTGAACAATGTCAAGAAGTAGAAGTACTCATCAACAAACACGATTCCTATAATTTATATAAAAAAAATAAAAGTTATGTGTGGAATTTATGCCGAATGTTTGGCAACATACCTGATGATCGGGGTAATCTGGTTTTGGAAATTGAAGGAAACTTGGATTTATGGAAACAATACATTCAAAATCTTTTTGGTTATAGAGAAAGACCAGACAAATCAATAATTGAGGCAAATGATGCTTCAAAGATGACAACATCAGAAGTACAAAACGAAATATTACGTAAAAAATAACGAAAAGCAAGTCCTGACGAAAAACCAACAGAAATAATTAAAATCATGGTTTTACAATGTGTAAAACGACTGACGGAATTATTTAACAAAATCTATTGCACTGGAATAATACCTCAAGATTTGTCATTATGCCGAAAAAACAAACAACGAAATCATGTAATGACTATACAACAATGAGCTTAATGAGTGATGTCCTGAAATTGGTTTTAAAAATTATTCATGCACGGATAGAAAGAAAATGCGAAGAAAATATGAGTGAAACTCAATTCAGATTTCGCAATGGATTTGGCACACGTGATGCATTGTTTTCAGTTCAAGTTTTGTTTCAACGATGTAGGGACCTTGGGCTGTGACGTGCATGCGTGTTTTTCCGATTACACAAAAGCTTTCGACAAATGCAAACATGGAAAAATGATCCAAATACTAGAAAGCATCGGACGTGACAATAACGATATTCATATTATTGCAACAATAAACATTGAAGGTCAATTGCTAAATGACAAAATCGAAATTAAATCCGGGGATGATATGGTTGTATGTTATCACCGCTTCTATTTAATATATATTCGGAATACATTTTTCGCGAAGCACTTGATAATGGTATAAGAATTAATAGCGAAATTGTAAACAACGTCAGATATGCTGACCGTCCTGATAGCATCAACGTTAGAAGATCTACAGCTTTTAGTAAACAAAGTCCAACATGTAACCAGTAACTACGGATTAGAACTCAATACCAAAAAAAAAAAAACAAAATACATGGTAGTTAGTAAAAATTCAATAAACCATGAAAAATTAAAAAAAATTAACAATGAAATAATTGAAAAGGTGAAAAGTTTTACATATCTTAGCTGCTATTTAAATGAACCTTGGGAACATTCTCAAGAAATAAAAATTAGAATTGAAAAGGCCAGAGCTGTGTTTTTCAAAATGAAGCGTATGATTTGTTGTCATGGTATTACAATGGATTTTAAAATGCGAATGTTAAATTGTTTTGTGTACTCAACTTTACTATATGTGTGGAAGCTAGGACTATATCGGAAAATACAGCAAAACGCATTCGTCCATGTGCATTTGGCTGTTCAAACGTATTCTAAAGAATTTTTGGGTGGATCACATTACGAATGATGAAGTTATTCGACGTATTGGTCGAGAACCCGACCTATTAAACAAAATAAAATAACGAAAACTGGAATACTTTAGACATGTCCAGGGCCGGCTTTAGACTTGATAAGGCCCTAAGCTATTTGAGATATAAGTCCCTTTATAAGTCCAGATATTATATGTCAATGCCACATATGATTTTCGGATACCTAGAGGGTTAAACTGAAATACAATTAAGAATTACAGATAGTGAAATAGTAAATCTTTAACTTAAAATCATTTTTATTCATAACAAACTAAAAAATGCAAACTCTGGTAAAAAGAAACAAAATTTATTTTGTAACGCACAATTTACAAAGGCTTATTATCTAATCTCTTGAAACATGTTATAAGGATTATGGAATTATATTAAACTAAAATATGTTTTTTAGTGCCTTTGCCAGAGCTAAATCACTGATGACATCAACAAATGATAAACTGCATAGTTTGTCACTTTCTATGCACATGAGACTGAGGGAACATAATTTATTTTGAGTCATTGTTGTTCTAAATTCATTTTTTTATCCTCTTCAGCTGAGAAAAAGATCTTTCCCCAGAGCAATTTGCAAACATCATACTAAGAAACAATCTCAAAATTCTTCTACATTAGGGTATGCTGATTGGACAAGATTGTTAAATATTAATACAGATCCTGATTTGTTAGACTGTCATGTTCCGCTGAACCAAAGACTTGATTATGTCTAACATATTGATGAAAATGCTTGACTTCTTCTACAAGATTCATGCGCACATCTTCAGGATATGTTTGCCATAAAACACGAACTCCTTCACTCCTTCTTCTGTAGCTTCTAATTTTGTAGAATGAAAACTTTTTTGCAGCATCATTGTATACTGAAGCCCTCTGAGCCAGACTTGGCTCTAATACATCCATCAGATATAAATGTTTTGATTCTGAACTTGTCTCTTGGTCCAATATTCTCTAAAGCATCATCTTTATCATCATTGATATGCCTTCTTCTATATCTGCTTTTCTTGTAATCAACATTCTTCTTGTAAGGCAATTTTTCCTTTGCTTTTCCTTCAAAATGATCGAACATATCCCTGGAACCTTTAATAAAATCCGAAAGTGAAGCATACAATTTCCTACATACATCTAGACTAATTTGAGGGTCTTTCAGCGATTGACTAGTCTTGTGAAATTCATCCAGCAAGTAACTCCACAAATATAACATTACCATAAATTCAAACTTCTTCATTTTATTCAAAATGTTTATGGCTTGATTTCTTGTTTCGCCTTTCTTTGTAGTATCAATATGCAGGTGATGCAATGCAGAAATTATTCCATTATAACTACCAAGTTTTGCACTTGTGGGCATTAAATGTGTTTCCCATTAATTTTTTGACAAAGACTTTGGAACTTTAGAATCATTTTTGAAGCATGAGAACAGTACTGCCCATCTATGTGTAGATGACGAAAAAAAATTATATATTTCTTGAACAATTCCAAAAAAGTTTACTGCGTCTAAACAACAGTCAATTGCTGCTCTACCAACCAGATTCAGGGAATGAATATTCCTAGCACATGGAATATACCTAGCATACTTGTTAACCTTCAATATTTTTTCTTGCATACCCTTGTATTTGCTAGACATATTGGCAGCATTATTATATGACTGGCCTCGACACTTACTAAAATCTATTTTGCACTCATTTGTAAGGCAGTTGTGCACCATCTTAGCCATACTTCCCCCGTGTTGCTATCAATCTCTAGGAAAGTTAGAATACGTTCAATAGGGAGCCTATCATCTGGTGAAACATACCTCAAAATAACAGTGAGCTGATCAATATGGGATCGGTCTAGAGTGGAATCTACAGATAAACTGAAGTACCCTGCAATTCTTAAATCATCCAAGATTCTGTCTCTTACTTTATCTGCCATATTTTGGATAAATTCAACACATATTGTTTTAGAAAGATATGATGTGACACCTGATCCTTTATTCCCAAATTGTTTTATATGGCTTACTAGAAAAGGATCAAATTTTGCTATAAGAGTTCGAGTAATCCAAAGAAATTGCCATTGTGAGGAGAACCAAATGTTTCCTTATCTCCTCTGAAAGGTAAATCACGCTGTGCAGTAATTATGACTGCCACAACTCGTTCAAGAACATTTTTCCAGTACTGCCGTTTATTATTTATCTGTTCTGCCAGTTGGCAGTCAATTGTTGAGCCACGTTTTCTTGTAAGATATGTCACCGAAGCTGTTCTATGGTCTACAAAGTTTTCATGACTTTGAACTAAATAGATGTTGCGCCAATCACAAAATCCATTGGATGATAATGGTGTAGAAGAATTTGAAAAGACTTTACACACGAAACAGTATACTCGACCAGTTATTAGCGAATATACTAACCATTCTCTGCAATATTTTTCACCATTAGCCCGTTTGGGATAGAACAAGCTTTTTGAGCAATATCTGTCTTGATTTGTAAAAAGCTTCTTTGATTTTTCAAATGAGCCATTTGGGTGCTGACATTCTGACTGACCTTTCTGTATCCAGTATAAAATCTCATCTTTACTTAAATCTCCCCATAGCCCAACATCATTCTGTTTGTTTTTTGATGCTGAATCTTCCGTGCTTGTACTACTCTCTCTGGTTTATAAATCTTAATATTTGTTGCTTCATTCGTTGAAGTAGATTCTATACAACTAGATTTACGTGTACCAGGTACTGTATCAGGAATAGGGTGAATAGGGTGAATATCCCATGACTGACTCACCGTGGTAGAGGCTTTTCTTCATCAGGCCCCTTTTCTATTTTTGTGAAGAAACTTTCTAATTTTGTTACCTTGCTAAGCTCTTCTTCAGCTCTCTGCTCCTTTTTCCTGTTTTGAGCTCCAATTTTATAACTTCTGGTTGACATCTTTGGTTGGCGAACTGTGGGTAGAATATTAACTATAACTATAATTCACAAAAAAATTAAATGCGGTAGAAAATATCCTTGCGGTAGTTAGGCTATGTGCGTACTTGTATGAAATGCACTTACCTTGAATATAATTTCAGTAAGAACACAAATAAAACACTTTCCAAAATAATGTCAACAATCAAATTATCAAAGAAACACACTGTAAATACTAAATAAAAGGTCAGAAATATTGTATCGTTTGCCGGCTCACTCGAACTACAAAAGGTCAGCGCATGCTCGAGTGTGGCGGAACAACACAGGGGAATCTCCGTGTTTATAGTAAAAGAAATTATACAACTTACCGTTCCATTTCTATTATAAAACAGTATTGAAATAATTTTAAAAATTACCGAAATTAGTGGCATTTGCTCTCGAAATGTTTCAGTAATTTCGGTTGTCATAATTACTGGTAATACTGGTTAACCGGTTATCGGTAATGCAAACCCTAGACACAATAGCCCTTTGTTCTTCGAAAAGACAAAAAAATTGGACGGAGAGTATGGGACGTTTCGGACGTGCGGCACAAGTAAGGGTTCAAGGTCGTAGAGGGCCAGGTCGCAGACGTATATCTTGGCTGCTGGCAAATCTGCGAAAATGGTTTGAACCCAATTCTACAGAATTGTTTCAAATTGCGGCCAATAAAGAAAAAATTGCCATGATGATAGCCAACGTCCGGAATGGATATGGCAACTGAAGGATATCACATCCGACTGGGTTAGATTCACAAACGGTCTATTTCTAAATGAATAATAAAAATGAAGACTACAAGGGGTAACCCAAAAATGGTAAACTTATCTGTCAAATAACAAAATAGCCACCCACCGAAAATGGGATGCAACGAAAAACACTTTCTGAATTAATAGAATATTTTGAATGTTTAACTTTTCTTAATTGTTTTTTTAATAAGAACAACATTGTAAATACTTTTGTAATATTACTATAAAAATTATTACAACTGATCCATTTTTCGTAATATTAAATGACTTTTGCAGACAATAAATAATAAAAGTTGTGAAAAAAGATATAAAGAAACGGAAAGTAACATTTTCTTTTGGTTGGATAATTTCTGACAAAGATTTGTTTCGATCAAATTGAATTAGGGAGTTCGTAAGAGGAAACAACAAGAAAAAACATTTGTGGTTTATTTATAGCTTTTAGGCAGCGCATGTATAAGAAAAGAACAAAAAAAATAAATTGCCGTTTAAATGTTATTTGAATCATTTTAGGAATTCGGAAAAATACTAATCCATTTTATAAGAATTTTAAACAGTTCATTTCTCAAATGAAAAATGTTACTGAAATTAATATTAATAGTTAAAAACTATTACATTATTCTATTTAGTTACAGCAGTACTTCTTAAAGTACAGTCTCAATTTAATGGAGATAGTAGTGATGCCATTGAATCCCCGTTCAATGGTAGCAGTACAAACTTAATAACATTTTCTTGGGCGAAGTCCATGTAAGGCTTTATACTCGTATAACTTGAAATTGCCTTTTGATGAAACTAGTCGAAACTTTTATCATCACAAATGAATTCTAAGGAATGGATAATAAGTTGTAAAGAATTGGCTCGTTAGCATGTACTGTAATAACTGTATGTACTATTTTGCTGAAAATTATTCTGCTGTGTGATGAGTTTTCTTGTAAAAAATATACAAAAGCCCAACGCCCTAGATCTGAGACAAAAATTAACATAATTGAGGTCTGAACATAATAAAGGTACGTTTTTATAAAAATTGGAACAGTTATCTGAATTTGATCCCATAACGGAAAAACATGTGTGTAGTGGATGTTGTTTGTACCTTGGGACAATTTTCAATTGTAATTTTTTTTCTTCAAGATTTTTCAATATAAATTTACTTTATAAGCATTAATATAACGACTATTTGAAATCATTTTTGCTTCAGATTAGTATATATGTTTTGGTATTGATAATATACATACAATAGGTACCTGCAATTTGTCCCAATTGGTGCTGTTCCAAGGCTTGTACCTTGGAACAGCACCAATTGTAGGTTAGGACATTTTGCAAAAATTGATAACAACATGTTTGGGCTTATGTAATATATTACATTTTGTAATTTCTTAATATCGTGTGACATATTATAAGACATAAAATCTAGGGAAAATGAAAATTGCTCCATTCGTCGCTCAGATCCTCCATCTACAGTTGGATTTGATAATTTTTTTATTATATCTGAATTCCATATTTCATATATTTCGTCTCTCTTCACAAATGTATTGCTACCAATAATTTTTTTCCAGATACACAACCTCAAATTGTCTTCAGCTAAATCTGTTTTTTATTTCCGAACTTTTTCCCTTTTAATTCAGTTAGAACGAAATCTCTTTCCAATATTGATACGTCTTCTGATTCCTTTTCTATTTCTATTTCCTTATTTAATTCTACAACTATATTTATTAAACAAGTATCATCATGCAAAACTTTTCTTGTCACTTTTTGAATTTTAGCTTTAGATTTTTACGCTCGATCTCATTTGTTTTTCAGAGATTTTGGTTCATATTCTTGACGTCCCTTTTCTTCTACCTCATGCGAGTTTTCTCGGTCGAGCTTTGGGATAAGATCGTGGAACGTGAACAATGGTATTACTAGCCTTGTCCACATTGTATATATTATTTAGTGAAATTTGTATTTTTCGTGGCAGGCTTTAAGGTTTGTGAAAAATTCATTAACATTGTTCTTATTGAAACTTGCTGGGCGAGAAAGACTGGTTGCCCTGGGTTTTCTTAAAGAAAACTTTGTATGGCGTTTTAGAAACCATCACAGCCACTCTCTTCCTTCCTTTTTATCTTCTTGCCATTTTTCGGGCATAATTTTGTGGTTTTCATAGGCATATTAGTAAGCCAAAACACGAACTTCGTACATATTTAAATCATATTTTAAACAAGTTGATAGCATCAAATACTCTGCTAGTTGTATCTCTTCTTCTGCAAATATATCTTTTACAGCATTTGTTGCTGAGTATACAAAGCTGGAGGTTCCGGATTCACGGTATAATTTTATATAACATAATAGGTCACATAATAGGTTACATAATAGGTCCAGGGCAGGTTTTCACAATTTTTGCTTTTTAATTTTTGAAGAGACCCTAACTTATAGTTTACCCTTTCCAGAATAGAACATCCGTTAGTGTGTATCCTTGACTATATTTTCCTATAGTTTTGGGATGATGGCAGTAAGGCGCCATTCAATAATAAAAATATTTTGTATAGGTAAATTCTTGTGACAACCTGCCCCGACATTGGGTTGGATGTCACAGACTTTGGGGTTGGTTGTCACGTGTTATATAGACGGGAAAACACAAAATTCTAAATTTTTCAAAAAACTATTAAGAACAGAATAAACCCAAAAATTGCTAATAACAACAAAGAAACATTAAAAGTAAGTAAGTAATTTAAATTTAATACACATTTAGAGACAAAAATATTATAACTGAAAATAATAAAGGTTACTAAGTTATTAGTCACTGTCACAATTTTGTATACAAGGTATGGAGTCCAGGGGTACATAATTCAGGAGCCCAGTTCCTACATTCTATGCACTGGATCCATTTTTTCCTAGATTGTCGAAAGATGTGTTTGGTAACTGGTTTACAGGATATAACGGAAGCTGCTCTGCAAGCTGTTCCGGAAGCTAGTTAGGAGGCTGATCTCTGTCAGTCACAAAGCTTGGTGCAAAATCCGCCTCGGTGAAAATATCACGATTGAATGGATATATTCCTGTGCAACGAAATTCTGAAGAAATATTAGTTGGTGTCATCGCAAGTGGATATGCGCCATTAACGAGTTGTGGAATGTCGTAAATCGTCATCGATTTACCTGGGTTATTAATCATCCAATCATTACAAGCAGAATTATAATATTTCTTGAATGGCGTATAGACAGTACGGTCAAGTGGCTGGAGCTTGTGCGAACAGGATGCGGGAAATGATAACATGATGATTCCATTTGATTTAGCAAAGTTGAGCCCTTCTACGCTAAGGTGGGAACCATGATTATCAAGGAGAAGCAGGCATGGAATCTCAGGTTTACTTTTTGCGTGTTTATGGAAATGATTTAGACATAAGACGAAATCGGCTTCTTGCATCCATCCAGATTTATTTGCAGTTCCACCAGAACCTACAGGCGCAGTAGCTATAAAGCGTGTATAATACTTGACCCTAGGAAACACGAAAAATGGTGGAATATGGTTTCCAATCGCGGAAACAGTACAAGCCAAAGTTATAAGAGTACCTCTTTGCGCAGAAACCATTGCACTGATTTGTTTGGTTCTTTTACGAACAACGATTTTGTCTGGTCTTTGCACTGAAGTAACACCATGTTCCAAGTTTCGTGAGGTTGAAAACTATGTCTTCCAAGAACTGAAAAAATGGTTGCCAAATTCTGAAAAAAAGATTCTATATTTGTTCGGTTAAAGCTTGACGCTCGTGCCAGGCTGGTCGCCTCGGGGTTTCGTACGGAAAGTGTTAGGTGTCTTTTCAAAAAATCAGCAAATCAATCATCTCCTGCACGCTGATTTTCCTTCCACGATTTAGGACAAGAAATAGAATTTGCCATGCAAAGATCGTAAGAAAGGGTTTTTTTCTTTTGGCGTTAAACCATAGTAAATATCCGCACCTTGAAGAATATATTGTTTTAATTCCCTCTCATCGTCACGAATTTAAGCCCCCTCTTTTTTCACTTTTCTCACTGATGCAAGCATAATATCTGGAGCAATTTATCCTAGATTTGTTTTTTATGGTTTCTGACCATGTTTACCTGAAACAAGCGAATAAACTTTTTAAAACATTGCTAGGGTTGGTTGTCACATGTGGCCATCCCCATGTGTCACATGTGTCACATCCCCAGGTTTTTTGTGACAACCAACCCCGAACGCACATTTCAGAGAAATGTCGATTTAGCGAAAATATCAAAAGACTTAACCTAAATGTTGATACAGAACAACATCATGCCACGTTATATAATAAGAAAAAATAGTTTAAAATTTGACTTGTTTGAATAGAAACTGGAATAAATAGATTTAATAAAATTATTCAATGAATACATACATTTACTAAAACACAAGAACACTAAAATAATTCATAGAATTGTAACAAAGTACTTGTTGAAACTACATATACACACGAGAAATGTCGTAAATATTTAGTGAACAGAGACTTGTGACCAGAGACTTCACCAGCAATTGAGAACAGAGACTTGTGACAACCAACCCATGTGACAGCAGTGTCCCCTACTCATATTACTTGATAATACATCATTAACTGACCATTTGCATCAACAGCTTTTCTTTTTTTGCCGGTTTTACTTCGAACCATGTTGCTAAAATAAATAAAAAGGAAATGTAAAGCTATATCTATTCTGTTGATAAAATTTCAACGCATTTCAAAATAATTTACTCAACGTATGTGCATTGGAACAGTCCCGTGGTATATCAAATTCCTGCCCCAAGATACAACTAATGCATCGTTTTAATGTATTTGAAACTACCTTCAAGAAATTCGGGCCTATGATCATAGATGGCGTAGACATCTTGTTTGTCCCAACGCCATCTAGCGCTGAATGTACGCCGCAATATACAGCACAAATCTGTAAAAAATGCAGGAATCTGCCAAAGTTACTGTTAAAAGTACGATAGATATGCAACCAAGTATACATAACTGCTTTGTGTGCAGCTTTTATACATATGAAACTATAGCGACAACTATTGTCGCAGGTGTAAGCTCGTCTCAGCGCTTAATTGTAGTACATATTGGGTCCACAGAAGGATTTTTACCAAACTGCAGGTTG
>WYDF02072252.1:0-11413 GCA_009867245.2 Adranes taylori
CTACTGATATATATATATATATATATATATATATATATATATATATATATATTTACCTTTCCGTCATAATATTGAGAGTTTTTACATTCTTTTCGTATTGTTACTATTTGATTAATTTATTAATAAATTTGAGATTTTTATTCAGAACGCTAATCAGTGTTTCAATTTTTGATATCACCAAAATATTACCAACATTAAACTAATAAATTACGGTAATTAAAAGCTACAATCAAGAAACTCCAATCAAGAATCCAATCGATCCAATCAAGAAACTTAATGCAACATAGTTAATTCTTGTGCATAGACAAATAAAACAAAACTTTAATTTCATTACTAAAAGTAAATTTAATTTCAGCTAATTATTTATTTATTTTTTCCTGCACTTCTAAAATATAAATTATGCCTTCTCCGTATTCCCCTAGAAATTTATACATTGGCTTTCTTATGTTTTATGTTCCAAACCAGTACATTATCAAGTATGCAATTGTTTATTATTATATCAACACGTTCTACATAGTTTGCCTTGATATGTCCCCCACCTATTGTTCCCTCTTTTTCTTCACCTTTTGTTCTACATATCTTGGCATTCTATCTTCTAATGCAATGTTTGTAAATATTCCAAATTTTCTGGTTACTAGATTTTCTTTTTCGTGCAATGTTATTATTAGTTGTTCTCTATTTCTTTCACGTTCCAGTAGTTGTATTTCTTGCAACACTTTCCTTTTATTCATGAGTCAAATGGTCGTTTCATATCTTATTTGTTCTAATTGTATGTCTAATTCTATGTTATGTCATAATTCTATGTTATGCCGCTCTCTTCTTTGTTTCAAAGTACATACTGGTGACGCGGTTAGAGTTTTCCCAAAGTTCTGTTGGTTGAAAAGCTTCTGACTCCTTCCGGCAAGAGAAAATGTTGTAGTACTTTATCTTAAAGAAGATATAGCTATAAGGTATTTTCTAATTAATCAAGATTTTGAAATGTGGGCGTAGTGGTAAAAAGTTAGTTCTCACTTTAATATTTATTTACGGTGATTACAAACACAACTGTATTCTCGGGCAGTTAATTATGGGACCTTTATCTATTTGAAATTGTTAAGCCTTAATGAAATAAGAACGGTCCTTCTGGAATTAAATAATTAAATTACTGCGTAACCCAATATAAAATAAACAGTGAATAAAAATAAAACACATAAAGAAATAAAATTAACAATCAGTTTTAAAATTCTATTAATAATCAGCAAATTATTGCAATGCTTCAAATGCGATTAATAATAGTTCAATACATATTAAACTCTTTTACATAAATTCACCCTAGTGTGATTAAAACTAGGCATAAAACGGTTAGTTACGTATAAAACTTAATGGCTAGCAGCTGCTCTGTTTTAAGGAGCTCAAGTCAATATAAATTATTTAAGTACATAAAGTAATTACGCAAGAATACGTCATTAAATAGATAACGATTGTGCAATACAACAACTTAATTTCAACTTGTCATTTCTATTCCTTAAATGAATTAAATATTTATCTTCAAACATTACAAAATTAAATGATTGTGATCATTTCTCTAGTCTGCATTAATAGACCAAATAAAAATTGGACTTACATGTTTCTAGTTACACTCCACTGAATTTACTTGTTACTGAATTATAGGCAACTACTTTAATATATGGATATGATTACGTTCTTTACTTGATTACGAAGTTTTAACAAGTAGTGGAGAAAAATATAAACATACATAAATATACATAACATACATAATATATATAAATATACTGCGAGAACTGTGGCCCTTTCTTCTACCAGTTCCATGTCTATTTCTAGCAGCTGCTCTGTTTTAAGGAGCTCAAGTCAATATAAATTATTTAAGTACATAAAGTAATTACGCAAGAATACGTCATTAAATAGATAACGATTGTGCAATACAACAACTTAATTTCAACTTGTCATTTCTATTCCTTAAATGAATTAAATATTTATCTTCAAACATTACAAAATTAAATGATTGTGATCATTTCTCTAGTCTGCATTAATAGACCAAATAAAAATTGGACTTACATGTTTCTAGTTACACTCCACTGAATTTACTTGTTACTGAATTATAGGCAACTACTTTAATATATGGATATGATTACGTTCTTTACTTGATTACGAAGTTTTAACAAGTAGTGGAGAGAAATATAAACATACATAAATATACATAACATACATAATATATATATATAAATATACTGCGAGAACTGTGGCCCTTTCTTCTACCAGTTCCATGTCTATTTCTCTCTTGCCATAAAAAGCTAGAACATTCTGCTAGATTTATGATCCCAGGCCCGAGTTAACTCGGAGATTATCGAGGCCCAGTGGCTGAGCTTTCTAACTCGAATACGTTTTATAATATTGGCTGAGAAAATCCAAATAAGGTTATGGATGATGCCCAATAACGTTTGTATCCTATGAAAGGTGGCGTTATCTAGATATCAATTCCATAGAACATACAGTAGAATTTACTGGTTTCATTCATTCCAGCATAGATTTAATATTTAATTAATTAAAACTTTAATATTCGCCATTCTAATTACGTAGCAATTCTCTTCGTTTCCCATATAATTGTCTAATTCTAGAATCTGTTTTATTTACTTTCGTTACAATTTTCCTATTGTTCGTACTTTTTCTATCCTCAGTTCTCCGCAACGTACAATATCATTGCTGCACAACGGTCTCCATGTACATTCTGAACTTAAAGTCGTCCCTGTATTTTATTTTTCCAATTTCCCATAATTGACTTCATTGCTCATTGCTGCAGATTTCTTCTGTCTGGTATTGGCATTGATTTGCTGTAAACAGTATGGCGAATATTCTTTTAGTTATTCTGTATGCGTTCCTTTCTAAAAAAATATTTCTTTTCTCTCCGCTGGTTTTTACTTGTTTTGATTTTTGCACTTTAGGTGCACTTTTGGCAAACTTTAGGTCTTTCTTTTAGAGGGACCCCTATAGCATATTCATTAACCTTTCCATTTTTTTCGCTTCCTTTGCTATTATTACTATATCTGCTATTAGTACTATATCTGCTATTAGCTATTATTACTGACTGTGCTTAATTTTTCTTCTTCCTCCACTGAGTCCTCCATTCTGGGTTGTTTTAATGTTTTTTAAATATATATTTATATAAAATTAAGTTGAACTTAAAGACATCCCTGTCTCAGTCCTTTGGTGGTCGAAAATGATACTTTCTCTTTGCCTATTATTATATTTATTACTTCCTGGTAAATGTTTCTAATTGTGTGTCAAGCCTCTGCTAAGCCTACTCTCTCCGTTTGCTCCAGCAATGCTCTACTGTTATAACGCACTTCTGAACGACGTTATATAGGATCGCATTGATAAGTTGTTAATGCCTCGGCGGGTCGTAGATCGCTGAGAAGCATTCCAATTATTTGTCTGAACGATTCCAACAAAGTTGGGTAAAAGGATAAGTTATTTGAGAAGGAATGATTCAAATTGAATATCACAAATTTGTGGAAACAATATGTTTTGATTATAATAAGAATAAAATTTGAAAATAAAAAAAAAATATTTTGTCATAAATTCCATTATATTACAAATGTCTAGCCCATATGTATTATTTCCAAATAACATCTGAGATTTAAAGAATATAAAAGTATCATAAATTTCATCAAAATATAAATGTTTAACGATATTTCTTATATATTCCAACATGCATAAAATATGAACATTAAAAATTCAGACGCATGGAGACGTGGTTAATTGTCACCCGACCAAAAGGTAGAGAATTTTAATCATAATTTATTTCATATGTATTTTGGTATTTTGTGGAATTTAACCATGACTCTTGGTGTTGTTAACTAGTTTTTAGCTTGATAATGGGTCTAGTTCACGAAACGTTCGCTAATACGAATTTGTAAAATACGTGGATGAAGAAGATATTTGTTTCATGTAATTTAATTGCAAATTCTAACAGTAATATATATTTAAAGCTAATTTAGATGTCTAAATGTAACATTGCATGCTACTGTGTAGATAAAAGTCTCTTTATATTAGGAATTGAATCAACTGAATGAATGAAATTTGGGCACCCTATCTTAGATGAAACTTAGGACCGCAGTTACTGATTAAAGAAATACATATATCATGTTCAATATCGATTACGTATGTAAATAAATAAGAATTATTTATTATTTCTTTCGACCATAAACAGATTAAAAGCATAAATGAATATAGTAATAATTATTATTATTATCATTGGAAGAACGCATTTATGCTTTACCGTTTAGATCAATATGCTATTTATGCTATACCGTTTGGTATCAGTTAGTCATCTATTTATTTGTATTGACTTAATACAAGGAGTGCTCGTGACCGTATTTTGAGTATGTGTGGATATGTGGGTACATGAATCCCGCTGTATGAGTAGGCGTCGAGATGACGCATTATTGTTCATAATATTTAGAATGACGTGTATTCCTGGTACATTGCTGGTGTTGTCTGTGGCTTGCTGTGATACACACGATTATGTGCTATTACTGTTGGTACATTGAAATAAACAGAGGCCCGTACCGCATTGTAACATAATGAGTGCAGGATTCCACACGACCCGTACCATGGCACTAAAGCGAGGATCTGTCTGTAAGTAGAGAGATTTTGGGTATATAAATTTAGTTTTAATTTAGGCTTCTAAGTTTCCTGATCCAAACCGAATGGCAGCCGACAGCAACCACAGCAGTCAACGACCAAAGCAGCACCAGCCACAGGTCCAGCGTGTTCGGGAAGCAAATTCGCCTACCAAAAACCGCTTAATTCAGTTACAAGTATGTTGAATCTCCTATACGGCTAAAGTATGTAAGATCACCTATACGCATAACTGTATCTGATCTTATTCACTCATGCTCTCCTGGCAGCTACACATAGTCGTAGATCTGGGATAGCTTACGTAGATCTGGGATATTTCCTTTATATTGTCACAACTGGGCCGTTTAAAATCACATGTAAACATACCCGTAACTGGCCTTAGCCGCTCAGGCGTTTGAAGCAACTACGCTTAACCGTACAGTTGCGATAACTTGTGGACTCCTAGAATAACTTTCCCACCATTTTTACCAGGATATCTAAATTTACCTTTACCTTTCCGTCATAATATTGAGAGTTTTTACATGTTTTCCGTATTGTTACTATTTTATCAGTGCACGTTCATATTGCTTTGCATGCACCGCAGCTAATATTATACACCGATTTCATATATTGTTCAGTTAATAATAGAATTGCTATTAGTTGTTTGCTAACCGTCATCGTTGCAGTTTAGACGGTTTTGTTAAAAAGTTAATGCTGTTTCTTCAGCTTATTTCAGCTGTCCGCAAGATTTAGAATACATGGGCAACTCACAAGGCTCGCATATTCTTGCGACCTTCTTACGTTAAACTGACCTGGCGCCTGGGGATATATTTCCGAACGCCATTTTATTCTGTAATAAACATGGTATTTGTTTGCGCCATCTGTAACAGTCGCTAAAGCCCCCATTAGTAGCGTCGCGAGTGGCAGTTTGTCACATAACTTTAAAAAATTGAGTAATCAACTTAATAACAAACTATAGATTGCTTATTATATATCAGATATTTCATATATCAAGATTTATACTTAATGTTGATTTAATGAAACACAATCGTATAATTTCAAAAAAAGTTTCATTTTACAATTAGTTACATTTTGTTACCAACACTTTCACAGACACAAAATAAATATAAGTACATTTGTGTTACCCGTACAGGTTCACATCCCTGAAATTCACATTTGAAATTCAAATATCCACCCTTGGTTTTCAAAAATATAATCTTCCTTAATTTTCGAAATTCCCCTTGAGGTAATTTTCTTAAAACTACAAATTGAAAAATGAAAATATCAGATCCCAAATGTCAATATACAAATTTTAGAATACAATAAACAAATCTCCAAATATAAAATAGAAATTTCACATACCAAATTCAAATCTCAAATCACAATATATCAATCTTTAAATACTCCCCTAAGTTTTTAATACTTCAGAACAACTCATCATATACCTGCTCACTTTTCAAGCAATATAGAACTATATATGTCTTTAAGTCAATGGTGTTTCTAAATCTTTCCGCCATACTACTCTCCCTCGAGCAGTCAATATTCTAAAAGTAAAAAAAGATATCTGGCGTGATGCATCACGGATCCTTGCGTTATGGAGTCTCTAAAATCCAGTACAATATTCTGTTTACACTTCTGAACAATGCGCGTTCGAAACAGAGGGCATCCATCACTAAGTATTCAGCATATATTCCTTAATAATAGCCTACAATCTTAATATAAAAATAGAAAGGAGTCTGGCGTTAGCTGTTGAGATATTGAGTTTTAAATTTATAAATTATGTGCAAGTAAGAAGCAATCTTTCCAGAAGGCAAGCCCCACTGAAATAAGTCTGAACTAAATCTTTAAAAATTAATGAACAGCAATAATAATTTAAGAAACTAATATATGATGACGCAATGTCTGGGAGTCTACAGGTTTAAAGAAGCTGTAGTCTCTAGACAGTACCCTGTTTACTGGTGTAAATGTTTTCGTAAAAATTAAAGTTCTCTACATTTGTTTTGAAAAAGGAAATAGGACTTAAAATAATGCTGATTTTCAAATTAAAATATATTTCTCAGAAAAGGAAAATGTCGCAATCATTCAAACTATGAGGGAAATATGACGTCTCTACTAGTCAACATTTTTCATATTATACCCTTCTACTCTACCTCTATCTTTTACTTTTATGTATGGTTTATAAAAGAAAAACAAATATTTTTCTTCGTGCATTAAAAAATGTAGATATTGGCAAAAACAAACTTTCATTATTAAAACTACCTTCATAGAATTATTTAATTGAAAAACTTCCACAAAAAAACAATAACCTCAAACAGAACTGAAGTTCAATTTTAGTAAGTACTATGTAAGCTTTGTTAAATTAAGTTGCTCTATAATAATAAAGCTCAATGTTTAATCATATCACGCAAACCATATTTTAACGTGTGTATTTAATATTTACCGCAACGATTAATAATTTTTAGTTTTACAGGTACATAGGAATATATAAATCACAGATGTCGCGATTTATTAAGTTAGAATTGCTAAATCGGTTTTCATTGTTTTCTACTTCAATTATTATGATTTAGGGAACTTTGTTTATGGCTTTATGTTTTTTAGCATAATTATAATTTATTTTCAACTATTTTATCCATACATGCTAAAGATTTGAATATACTTTTGTTCATAAGTTTCATATTTTTTCAAACTATTGGAAAAATACCACTCTGTTTTGTAAAGTTTGATTAAACGAAAACCTTTGTTTTATGTTTTAAGTGTATGTAATATTTTATTTTACTGATCTTTCTAATATTGCATTTAATTGATTAATAAACGACATTATGTACAGATGAACGATTAATGTAATGCAATGTGTATATTGGACGTATATTACATATAACGTATAACATATTACATTAACATTGTATATTAGATAACATATGAGTATATAAAGTTTTGACGTTGCGTTCTCGCAACGTTGGCCTTACACGACATTATTTTTTTAAATTTTTCGTCTAGACCTATATGGACCGTGCTACATACTAATATCATATGATAACATAAACCAAACTCCAAAAAAAAAGAAACGAAATTAGATAGAGATAAAGAGTTACATCCAGATTAAAAGTCCTAGACACATACCTATAGCACAACTGATCCTTTAACCAATAGAGATTTTGCTTTGCAAAAGCAGATGTAGAAAACGACCAACACTACAATATCTGGTACATGTGTAAATCAAATCTCACACAATTCTCATTTGTTTATTATATAAAAAACACATGCGATGTTGCCAGCTTGCTATTATACAGGTCTTTCTATTTGCTTCCTATTTAATGTTTAGTGTGCAATGTGTGTTTTAAATAAATAATATAATGCTGGTAAGTAAGCAAATTCTTATTTTGTATATTATTGTTTTGATTAATATTATGACAATTTTCTTTATTAGACTGAAATTTTATTTATGTTTGAAGAAAATTCTCTGCTATCTGTTTTTTATTTAATTCTTCGTTGTTAGTTATAATATATATTTGCTAAAGTTTGAGTTTTATTTTGTTAAATGCTGAGGTGTTGAATTTTACATAAACTAAAGTTTTGTGCGTTTTTACGAATGACTCTAAAAAAATTGTTAGAAGAAAAGTTGGAGTTGGTATTGTGCTTATAAAAACTGCAAGAATCGCTTTTATATGAAAGATGAAAAATTTATACAGTTCTCTATATTTCCATCAGATACAGCAGTGTAAGTATTAAACATCGTGAAAAAGTATACACATAAATGTATACTTATTTTGTATTAGTTTTGACGAGTACTTTAATACAGTTGTAGAAAATGGTTAGAAGCTTCAGCCAGAGGCGATATAAGTTCAGAAATATTAGAAGAATTAAATTCAATCTAATTTAAGACTTTTTTCCCAGAATCCTTTTACATATATATTTATCAGCTAGAAACTAATTTTGAACTATATATTTGTAATAATAGAGTTGGATATAATGTTTATTTAAAATAAATGTAAAATGTTGAAGCATTTAAACATCCATGTGTAAATTTTAATTTAAAACATTTAATTAAGTTTTATATACGTTTTCGAATATACTATTCTTTAAAATACACCAATGAAAAATACAAGCACTCCAAATCAAAAAAACCGAAAAGTAATGATTTTAATGAATTTATAAATTCTCGTTAAACTATTTTCCAATTAACACATAGTCTTCCACATAGTAAAAACACATAGTTTTCCATTTAGTATTTAGTTTTTCTCTAGAAGCATAGAACAAATATTGTACAAAATATTCATATTAGTTGTTTTATTGATTGATTTCAATAAAATTTTATCATAAAAATCAAAAACTTTTTTGTAGTAAAATACATATTAAAAATATTTGGATATTTAAATTTGTTGAATTATTTGATCCTTTTTTGCTAAATTTATAAATTGTTTACAATTTTAAAAATCATAATTTCAATATAAAGTTGAAACTCATTTTAATTTTTTTAGTTAATATATAATTTTTCGTAGTTATGAAATAATTTTCTAACAAATTTTCATATAATTTTATCAATTTCTGATATTGTAAACTTTAAAATCAGCATCAAGTGAAAGACTCTTGTCAAAGAATATACTCTTGTCCCGTTCTTATTAGTGTGAATCTATAACTTGTCTTTTAACTTTTCTACTTTAAACTTTTTTAACAAAAATGAGTAAAACAAAAATACTTAAGTACATATATGGTATATTAACTCATCTCTTGCACTTATTATTATATACAAGCAAAATGTATTATAGATTTTCCACTGTAATATAATAGTTGCAGCATCATTTTATTTATTTCGTGCATTTCATGTTTTATTGTATAATCTTAAACAAAAGTAAACATTCTGTGTAAAGTATATTTAAGAATAATTACTAGAACAAATTTTAGGTAATAGTTTTAGTTTTACATACATTGGTAACTCTGTCGCTACCAGCAAAGAATCCAGGCATTTAAAAATTAAAACTAAGTTAAATACCGAGTTCCATCTTCCTTCAAATAAATTCTATATAGGGTTTTCGTTAAGTTTCGCTTCTTTATATTCTTTGGAAATTCTGCGAGACGTTTTGTATGAAGATGCACGTAACACACATATAAACACACTTAACACACATTTAACACACCCATATAAATGGTTGGATTTATTTTGTAAACTCTACACAGCCTTCTTGCTTCTTTTGGATCTTGAATTATGTGTCATATAGTGTTCGTCCTGACTTCATCTAGAGCACCTTCTCCTGATGGTCTGCTAATGGATGGTGTCAGCTCTGGCACATTAATTGAAATGTACAGCTATGTTTGAGCGAAAATCAAGTTGTAAAATTTTTATTTCATTCACCCGCCTATGCAATTTCCAGCAGTTCAATAATACACTGTCTATTAGATTCATAAATAATGGCCGAAACCACTTTTTGCTCTTTATAGAAATTCTGTAATTTGCTACAGCATTATCATATAGATCAACTTCTCCCATAAATTAGTAATACTGTGAAATAATATTTTGTTGCGAAACCTGAACTGCTTTTGTCTCGTTTCTATCATTTCTCTTTACTTTTTGAAGAGTTTCAACTGAATCATCCAATTTCACAATAGATATGTTGTTTGCTATATCGTAGGCACTATCATAAGATCACGTTTTTACAGTTTTAGTGATTTCTTGCTGTTATGTATGCTATACTGTTGTCAAATCACCGATCTGCATGCACAATGTCTTTGTGTTTTCTTCCCCCTTTGACACTGGTATTTTTGAAAAAGTACAATTTCCCCCAAAAAGTACCATGATGGTTCAAAAGTAAGTGTGGAATTTTTCATGTGAGGTATTTTCGCTGTCAATCGTTCGTCATCCGATTCGTCATATTCATCTTCTACATTCTCAATGTCGAAGGTTCCACATTCTTAAATGGGACAACGTCGCGCTCTGTATTATTTGCAGGGATGGCACTACTTTCATTCGACGCATAATACAATAAATTATATACGAGCGAAATTTCAGGTTTCTAATTTTAAAACTGAATTTCTCAATAAAATAATCATTTTGAACCCCTCTCAATATTATAATGTGCACCCGCCACTGATAAAAACATTAATTCAATTGTGAAAGCAGTTTATATGTCTCATACATGGCCTTACATGTATATAATATGATTGTTGAATGTCGCTTGCCATGACGACAAATTACCAAATTTTAAGATATTAAGGGTCATATCTCTGAAGCGATAAGAGTGAATCCCATCATGTGTGGTATCATTCTAAATAGAATTACAAGGGCTACCAAAATCTAAAAAAATATACATGGTGTTACTAAAACGATCTTGAAAAAAAATTATTGCTCAAAATCGGTTAAGTATATTCAGTTGCTCATACTGGCGGAATTGAAGTCCCTTAGGCTTACATACATTCTCCGACATACATTTTTGCAACTTTCATAGAAACCGATCGAGATATTTAGGGTTGTACACATTTTCAAGGTGAAATTACTCCGGTGCTAAAATGTGCGAGTTTTTGAACTCGCTCAATCCCTTAAATATGAAAGGATCTTTCGGTAAAATAAATTTAATGAGAAAACTAGGTTAAGTTTCTGAGGAAATGGACCGCAAAATTTTCAAAACAAAAACACCCTGTATATATGTTAAAGTAATCTTAGAAAAAACATATCTGAAACAAAATCAAAGGGCCTTTATGTAACCTACACAATAAAGTTCATGATAATGTCCTGTCTTTTATTGTTCCTGAGAGATTTGAAAAAGTTTGTTAATCTTCGAACTTGGCAACACCGCTTCTTATA
>WYDF02072263.1:0-11413 GCA_009867245.2 Adranes taylori
ATAATTGTAAAATTAATAATTCTTCATGGAGCCCGCCATATCGTGAACCATCACGGATGATGGTCACGGACGAACTCCAGCAGTAATTTTGTTTTGCTTGTAACTTTAAGACATTGATTGAGTTTTAGATGGAACCAAGAACGATACTTTATCGCGATATCTTTATGGAACGAACCGGTTCGTCGCGTAGAATTATCTATCTCTATCCATCCCTAACAATTGAAGTAATTTTTTTAGAGTTTAATTTAAAAGACATCGGAGAAAAGAGGACTAGAAATGAACGTAGATAAGACAAAGGTAATGATGTGTAAAGGAGGTGAGAGAGAATGTAGGAGTGATGTGTTTGATCTAGGAAGGAAAAGGATAGAGGTAGTGAAGAGATACAAGTACCCTTGTTATATGCTGACGCAAAGTGTATAATGTATGGAACATGTTAGGATGATAGTAAAGAATGCAAGGAGAGTGATGGAAAGAATGAGGAAGGAGTGGGAATGGAGATTTGGTGAATCTGTAAAGATGAGGATGATAATAATGGATGTATTTGTGAGGAGCGTAATTATGTATGGGCCTGAAGTATGAGCGGTATGCGAAAGAGAAATGATAGAAAAATTGCAAAACTGGATGTATTAAGAGGATTCTCGTGTGGATAGGACTACACCGTATGAAATAGTGTTACAGGAAACTGGGAAAAATAAATGTTGGGCAACAGGGGTAAGAAAGATGGTGAAGTTTGAGAGAAAAGTATCGATGAACGAAGATTGGAAGTTGGTTAAGGAAATTTACATATTGGGATTGAGAGAAAAGGGATCGGGCGGATGTAGGAATACTTGGTTAGAAATTAGAAGGAAGATGTATGAAAGAATTGTGTGCTCAATGAGTAGATGGACCGAAACGATATCAGATGGCAAAGAAGTGATGAATGAGGTTTTTGGAGGATATTAGATGTGGAGAAACTAGAGAGGTATGAAAGGGTTAGGGGTAGTAGGTTTAATAGTAAATATGATTGGATAAGTGTGGAAGATGAGATTGTAGATTATTTAAGATCTAGATTGAGCATGAAAGGTAAAAGGATAATTGTGAGGTTTAGGTGTGGTATTGAAGAGCGGGGTAACAGGTACTTGATGAGCGGGTTCGCATGTGCACACTATTGTTCCGCAAAAATGATTTTTTCTTTTTTTTTTTGTAAATCCAATATGGCGGAAAGTCTTTTTCTTCACAAACTGCTAGGAGGCTCAAATTTTGCACACACATAGTGCCTCGTATTGTGCGTCGAATGAAACAAGTCCGATTCCTCTGTCAAGTATAGAATGCGACGTTGCCACATTTAAAATTTTACAAACTTTTTGATATATTTAAGGAACTATAAAAGATGGACCTTAAATAAACTTTATTAGACTACCAAGAACTCGTACACTAAAATTTCAATTTAACATATCTACAGGGTGTTTTTTGTTTTGTACACTTTGTGATCCATTTACTTCAGACCGGCTATTGTACTACATTCAATATCTCGGCTCCTATGAAAGTTAAAAAATAAAACTTGGGGAACAAGTGTAAGACCCAGGGACCTCAATTCTACGCAGAGCAGACACGAAGAAAGAGTGACTCAAAAGCGGTTGTGGGGAAAAATTAAGTCACAAACGGCAGCAGACCGCGCCAAAGCGAACGAAGTCATAAAACGAAGGTAGTCTAGCGTGCTTTGATATAGCAATAAACAAAGGTGGTTTACGGAAATCTAGCCTAAGTAAGAAAACGTACGATTTTTGCTTTTTTTATCATTTATTTTTCAACATTTAAGGCAATACACTTTTCAAGACGACTTTCCACCTTCTTCATTCCATCCGCAAAGTTATTTTGCTCGAGCTCTTCAAAATAGTGAGAAGCTTCGGTCATCACTTCATCGTTTGTTGCAAAAGGGTATCCTCCGAGGCGCTTTTTTTTTAGGTTTGCTAACAGGAAGAAATCTCAAGGGGCTAGATCTGGTGAATACGGTGGGTGGTCGATCAATTCGTTGTCTAATTGGTTCAATTTTCAAACCAGAGCGTTTTTTGTTCACTTCAGTGTCGAAAGAGTCCAATAATGCTGCGTAGTAGCAATCGCCAGTTATGGTTTTACCCTTTGCTAAGCAATCAATAATAATGATAATAATGCCGCTCGCAAGTCAAAAAATTATCGCCATCACCTTACCGGCCGATCAAGTTGTTCAGAGCTTTCGGCGCATTCAGCGCTTTTTCTCCACTGGTTTGACTGTTCTTTCGTCTCCGGTGTGTAGTAATGGATCCACGTTTCATAAACAGTGATGTATCGAGGAAAAAATCCTTCGGATCACGTTTTATCTTCGTCAAAAGCTTCTCCGAATCCGTCATACGTGTGCGTTTTTGGTCAATTGTGAGTAAACGCAACACCCATCATACGGATAGGTTTTTCATATTCAAGTGTTTGTATGATGGCGTGTACAAGCTCAATTGATATGTCTCTGCTGACTCGCGGATTTTGATTCTACCGTTTGCCATAATTATATCATGGATTTTGTTGACGATTTCTGATGTAGAGGCGATATTTGAGGGCTATGGGAGATCATCATCAAGCATATGGTCATCATCAAGAGGTCATCATACGACCACGAACAAATTCAGCTTTCCAAAATTTAACTCTTGCTAGCCTAAGAGTTAAATTTCCAGACTCGCCGTCACAGTAAACAGTTCAGCTTTGATTTCTGCATTGTTTTTGTGAAGGAACTTAATCACTGAACGACTTTCTCCATTTTTCACAAAACATAAAAGTTGCTTGCTTGCGACGGCTGTAAAAACCAAACTGATTGTTCTTTTTGCTTCAAATTTTGCCAGACGTCATGTGTTGGATGGCAGATGTCAAAACCAATATGGCGTTTGTGGTCACGTAACGCCATCTATCGACAGGCGTAGATCCATAGGGAGGGTAACGAGGGTAATTTTCCTTTCTAAAATGTTCATATCTTGTTAAAGAAAAAAGGTTAACATATATCTCTGGATCCGTCATTGTCTGTCGAAGGCTAGATTGATGTCAAACCAACCTCGTAATGAAGCTATCATTTGAAAATTTATGGTTATGCAGAACATCTATAAATGGAGCAACAAATTTAAAAAAAAAATGGGGTGACCTCCGTCACTGATTCTTTCCTGTGACGTCTGTATTAATTGTGGCAGTTGAAGTAAAGTACAAATGGGGCCACTGTTACCAGTGCCACGGACTTGTTGAAGAACCACCTCAAATGCCGACCTCCGACCACGCCTCAGGCGATTCTGTTTTTGGTTGACTTAAAAACTCTTAGGTGGGAAGAAATTTCAGAATAATGATGAAGTATTATCAAAACAGTGAAGTCGAGGACTATCAAATCGATGAAGCTGAGAAGCTTTTTTATTTGATTCTGCCTCGTAGAATAGTATAAACTTTATATTTCGTATATTATGAACGAAATTGCTCTTACATTGATGCAGTTTGCGCTAGACTTATTTTGTTGATTCTGAGTGCGTGGGATACATTTAAATTGGAAGATTTACTTCTAGAAAGTAAATTAAATAAAAGATGTAGAAATTTAATGCATTTTAAGCACGTGCGACTGCTTCCTCTAACATTTTAGATGTATTAGCCGAAGATTTATTCTAATTTAATGTAACCATTAGACTAATAAGAACTAATAAATGTCATCCTGTAAGTCTAGTGGTTAGTTTAAGATATACGCATGCCTGTTAGAATTAAAACGGAAAATTATTGATTGAAGTTATTTTAAGTAACGCAGTTTTATTGGTACCGATGTTATATACCTATGAAAGGTATTTGTCGTATTTTCTAACTCGCGATTTGATTAAGAATGCATTTCAAGTATGCATGTAGATTGTGGGATTATATTCCAGACAACATTGTATATTAAAAAAAAATTTATGATTCTTCCTAAATTCTACATGAATTTCGTTAATAGAATCAGTAGAGTCAATAACATCAAAGTTGAGGACATTTTTAAAAGCATTTACTTAATCACTGATAAATTAAGAGATAGATTAAATAAAATTTAAAGCCAAACCCTAAGCGTTTGGAACAGTGCTAACACCTAGTGGCGCTGCAAAGTCTGGTAGTACTCGGTGTGGAGTTTAAACTTATCACCACACTGTTCTTCAAAATATAAAATGAAATTTATTGAGAAATTCACTTTCACTTGGTTAAGAAAAATCTTAATTAGGAAGATCACAATCTCTAAGAATCAAAAGAAGTCTAACCAATTAAATTTTCTTTTGGAACTTTGGCGGTTTTTAGAAATCCTCTAGAGCATGGAATTTCTGTAAGGATACCATCTGCAGAAAGCTCAGTAAATTTCAACCAAACATGCTACAAGCTTGGGAAGTCCACTTTCCGATGTTTCGATCAGATTACTGGGCTTTAAGATTGCAAACTGATCTGATATACATTCCATACCTTCGCTTTCTTGTTGAAACCTATCAATGCACCTTAACATTGACTAAAGGCAGCAACTCGTCAGCGGCCTTCTTTCCGGCCATAATTTTCTTCCTCCTGACAATTTGTTTTTTTACTAAGGAATACATATATCTTCACATGTCTTTTACAAATTACAGTGCTTCTATAACTTTCCTTTAAAAAGACCTTTAAACGTTTCAACTTGGTAACAAACTTGTCGAAGCCCATTCCAAGAATCTGTAAATACTTTGAAACGTGGTTGACTTCTTCTACGACATTATTCGATAAACATGCATCTTTTAAAGCAGTTAAACAGAAGTTTAACAGCTTCGTAGTGAGCACCCCATCTTGTTTCTGAAAGTCACTTAACTGTAACTTCAACATTTGCCAGAAAGATCGTCCATCAGTGCACAGAATCTGAGAAAACACGACCAAGCTTTTCAGATCCCAAAAGAAAGTCACACATAATGGAACGGTTGCAAAAGAGTGCACTCCACACGGATTGAGAGAGTGGTTTGTACATGATATTGAACTCCAGCCATTTAGAAGCATTGCCATATCTTTGTCCACGGCACTTATTTTATCTAGAAAACTCTAAACAATATCCTTCAAAATATCTTCCGTTATGTAAACAACTTTATTTTCAGTTAGCTGAAAACCCCTAGAAATCGCTCCTTTATTTAAACTTTTTTGATCTCTATGAATGCAACGAATGATTTCACTCCTTGAATACCTCATCACGGGGTATTCAAGAAAAGTAGTTCTAGTACTAAATTACGTGTGATTTTTAAAGTATCTGCTACTTCAGGAGTTACACTTAATGATTTACAACCGATAGGTCCAAGGGTGCAGATGACATTTTTTCTATTCTTTTGCGGTTTAGACAGTACAGTTATGTAATATCTGGAGATACTGAAAAGATGAATCGAAAAATTTTAATCTCCGAAGAACAACGACCTCTTCAGAAAATCTTATGGCGTCCGCCTTGTTCCACGGAGGTTCTTACTTACCAACTTTTACTTATGGAACATCTGCAGCTTCATTTTTGGATACTCGATGTCTTATTCCGATAGCTGAAAATAATAAATTTCAATCTCCTAAGACGCTATATGTCATGATTTTTACATGGACAATTTTCTTTCTGGTTCTGATACATTAGAAGGAGCTATTGAATTAGCTTCCGAGGTTTGAAATATATTGAAACAAGGATGTTTCCCATTACGTAAATGATCAAATGATTCTTGATGTTTTAGCAGGAGGTAGTAATTTAAATTCTATGAAAAGTGATCCTAATGAAAATTCGAAGACTTTGAACATTTTATAGCCTACTTGTAATGATTCCTTTACATTTTTAATCAATAAGGTAATTGAAAATCGTTCAGTTAGTAAATGGAGTATTTTATCTTCAGTTTCATCTGTATTAGATCCACTCGGTTTGGTTTGTCCTTCTATTTAATAGAAAAGGCAATAATTCAGAGGCTTTAGCTTCTTAAGATAGATTGGGATGAAGAAATACCTAATTCAATTGATAAAAAATGGATTTATTTTCAAAATGATATTTCAAGACTTAATGAATTAAAAATTCCTCGTCAAGCTTTAATACGTCATTTTGATTCATTGTTAGTAGAACTTCATATATTGGGTGAAGCTTGCGGATCTTCTTACCGTGCTGTTGCATATCTTAGAACTCGAGATATTTCAATTCATTATTATGCACATTTAGTGTGTGCTAAATCAAAGGTAGCTCCATTAAAATTACAAAGTAGTCCACGATTAGAACTTTGTGCAGTACTTTTAGCTTTTCGATTATCGAGTAAAATTTGTGAAAATTTTTGCACTAATATGACTCAGGTAGTTCAATTGAGTGATTCTACTGTCGTTCTTTCTTGGATTTTTACTCCGCCAAATCTTTTAAAAACATATGTTGCAAACAGAGTTTCTGAAATTCAAGAAAATACTCAAAAATCGAAATGTCGTCATGTATCCTCCAAGGATAATCCTGCAGATGTTCTTTCTAGAGGTTGTACTGTTAGTCAATTCATTAATGATAATCTGTGGTGACTCGGACCACATTGGTTAGTTAAGATGAATCTGAATGGCCTCAATCTTCATTCAAAACAAATGAATGTGTTCCAGAACAGAGATCTTTAAAACTCATAGTTTATTGGCCAGAGAATCTGAAATTTGAATTAATATAAATAGGTTTTCTGCATTAAACAAATTGCAACGGGTAACCGTATTGCTTCAGATTTCTTCATAATTGTTCTAATTTAGATTCTCGTAAAATAGGATCTATTTCTCCAGAAGAAATTATTAACACTATTAATTATTTAGTACGTTCTGTTCAATTAGAATATTTTTCATCAGAATATCAGTGCCTTAGTAAAAAAGAGGAACGACAAAAAGCCTATATAAAATTGATTTGGAAGATGATTGACCTTGGTATTTAATTTGGTTGTCATTTTTAAATGCCTGGATTCTCTACTGGTAGAGACAGAGTTGCCAATGTATTTAAAAATAAAACTATTATCTAAAATTTGTTGTAGTAATAATTATACTTTACACTCAATGTTTACTTTTGTTTAAGATTATACAATAAATCATTAAATGCATAAAATAATGCTATAACTGTTATATTACGGTGTAAAATCTATAGTAGTTGTTTTACTCATTTTTGTTAAAAAAGTATAATAGTAGAAAAGTTAAATGACAAGTTATAGATTTACACTAATAAAAACGGGGCAAGAGTATATTCTTTGACAAGAGTCTTTCATTTGATGCAGATTTTAAAGTTTACAATATCAGAAATTGATAAAATAATATGAAAATTATTTAATAACTTCAAAAGATTATATATTAACTATAACTAAAAAAATTAAAATAGGTTTCAACTTTACATTAAAATTATAATTTTTAAAATTTTAAACAATTTATAAATTTTGCAAAGAATGATCAAATAATTCAACAAATTTAAATACCCAAATATTTTTAATATGTATTTTACTACAAAAAAGTTTTTGATTTTTTATGATAAAATTTTGTTGAAATAAAAAATAAAACAACTAATATAAATATTTCGTACAATATTTGTTTCATGCTTATACAGGAAAACTAAATACTAAATGGAAAACTATGTGGAAGACTATGTGTTAATTGCAAAATAGTTTTCCAAAAATTTATAAATTCATTAAAATCATTACTTTTCGGTTTTTTGGTTTGAAGTGCTTGTATTTTTCATGGGTGTATTTTAAAGAATAGTATATTCGTAAACGTATATATAATTTAATTAAATATTCTAAATTAAAATGTACAAATGGATGTTTAAATGCTTCAACTTCTTTTCATTTCAAATAAAGATTATATCCAACTCTCTTATTACAAATGTATTGTTCAAAATTATCATAGAATATAGTTTCTAGCTGATAAATATATATGCAAAAGGATTCTGTGAAAAATAGATAATGATCATGGCATTTAAGCGTTAAACAGATAATGCCATTTAATTTGATAGCTTACATTTGCAAAAATGATAAACAGAATCCTCATAAACTCCAATGTTAATTGCATGGAATTTATATAAAATATAACTTCAAACGTAGGAAAATTCAGTTTTGAAAAAAAACCATAAATTTAAAATAGAGAACATGGCAATACTACACCAACAAACCAAAGGAATCAAACTGACATTATTTAAAGCCCAAGAAATAGAAAAATTAACATACACAATCAATAGTACCTAATAGTTAAACTAAAACTACTACACTCAAAAAACAAAACACTATACCAAAATAAAACAAGCGAAATCAACTATATATCTAAATGCTACTCAAACGACACGTCTCACATAAGTCACTAAAAAGCGCGCGCGCACACACCCAACCAAAGCTATCAAATGATAGTTGAACATAAAACGTTCAACTTCTATAAGTAAACAACACATAACCCGATTTGAGAAAAACAGTAAGTAAAATCAACACTAATCTAATTATATAAAATATGTCGATTGTGGACCTACGCTTACTATTAAGAAACTCGCGCGCCACCAGGTCGCTCCGGTCACTTTTGTTGGTTAGGTTAGTTTATAAGTTTATCTCTTTCGTTGTTTGGCGCCTGATGCGTCTAGTCTAGTCAATTGTGCAGACTAGTGGTGTTCTGGTATAAAAGTTGCTCTTTGCTTGACGAAATTTTTTTTTATTGTCGCGTAGTAGTTCGTAATCACATTACGTGTCGTGTAAAGTTAACGAATACATAATTTCAATGTTTATAAAATTTAATCAATCAAATGTATAACAAGCACATGATTATTTGATGTGTTTGTTGTTTAAAAAACTCTTCTTTTTCCAAAATTACATGCGTTATTTATTCTATTTATATACGTATGTAGCATGACAGTTGTAATTTTCAATACAAAAATTAATTTCTTTTTAAAATCAGACATACGAGACGAGAATCATTTCGATTTATTTAACGTGCAGGTGGTTTCAGTTTAATATTTTTATGTGCGTGTTTTGTTTCGTACTTTAAATCACTTGTTTCTATTTCATTTTTCTCTTTGCTGGTGCTTAACTGAACAACGTCAATTTGTGATTGTTTGATGCGTTAATTTATATTCTTGGTTGAACTTTTAAAGTGCATATGTTGAAGTATAGAGGATCTTAAAAGATTTTAAGGTGAGTTACAATTTTTTTTTAAGTAAACCAATGTATAGAAATGAAAAGTTATATAGATATGTAGGAGGGAGAATACAATCTGCGCTGCCAGAATTGATGATTTTCAATGACATTTTCTGTATAGCAAATTATTCAATGAACTTTAAGTGACATTTAAAAGCGAGGAAAATAGATCAATATTAATGGCAATTATTAAATTACTTTGAGGTTATTTAATCTCCGAAAATACAAAATAATTTATATTTAATACGTATCTTTTATTTTTTATGTTATATTACTCTACAAAGTTTAACGTAGATATTAAGACCTTTCTCACCTGTTTCCGATGAGTAAAAGGTTGTTAATTTTTTTTTTAAATAATGTCCATACTTTATTATTTTTATTAGTACTCGCCGGCTGAAATAGCTGACCCTTCTGCCTCCTCCAGCTCTTCTTCCAACTTTCTTTTTACTTTAAATCTCATAGTTCTAGCATCTTTTGTGCCATTTTGAAATTTTCTGCTGTTCTAATTCTGTATTTTCTATACTCTTCAAAGCACTAATTACAGGCTCTTGCATGAGATTATACACGGTTGGGTTACAATTCGCCGTTCTTAATTATTATTAGAAAGTATTTAAACACGATAATTTTGTACGCAATAACATGTTTAAATAATCTGGATTTATCCGAATACATATTTATAACGACAAATATATTTCTCTACTCGCGATTTTAATTTACTGCCAATAGGTTGTGAAGCTAATTACAACACGAAAATTGTTAGGATGATTCCATTTCCATGTTCCATTAGTAAAATAAATATCGAAATAAAGATAATTTGATGTTATGTTAATAATTTATCTTCTGTTTGGATCTTTGGGTTTTTTGTCGGCTTCTCCAGAGTGTCTGTAGAATTGAATGGGTGAATGTTTCAACACAGATGTTGTATTTTGATCCAGTCAGTGGATATGATGAAGACGTAGGGAATGTTGTGAAATGTATTGAAGATGCGATGAAATTTTATGACTTAGGAAATAAATTTTTGGCGATGACGGATTTATTCGCTGTCGCCGAAGTAATAACGGAATATGATGCTCTTCTCGTGTTACAGGGATTGTATTTCTGCCATCTATGTTCTCCCGGTGCGTTAGGCGGATGATTGTCTTCCGTTTACGTGGTTCTCATTGCTTTCTCGTGACGAAGATGTGTCAAGGAAGGGTTATAAAAGATTGGTATGAAGGAATAAAATAAGCGATTGATGAGAGACGAAAGATTCGGTAGAAAATTTGATGAGGTATTATGTATACCTGATTCGATGATTCAAGAATGTTTGTTACTGACTGAAGTAGAATTTAATTTAATTTCAAATAAAATAATAAAAGCGATTTGTTGATGGCGCTAACTTAGAACTAATCATATTTCGGAGTGCGATTTCTCGCTCTATAGGAATAAGTTTGAACATTTGATGGTAGCTTAAGGTAGCGTAACGTGCGAACAGCTAGTGTAAGACCCAAAATGCGTCTTTCTGGGAAGAAACTGTTTCTGGCGTGTTGCTCAAACCGGTGGAATTCTACGGTGCTTGCCACAAAAAAAGACATAACTTGAAAGAAACTTCTAGAAAATTTTAGGTAGGTTCGAATTTCGCCCAATAGGAAATCTCTTCCTGACCGTTAAGGAATTTAAGGATGAAAATTGCTCTATTTTGTTGATGAAAGCATATGTGCCGGAATGTGTACGCAGTAGTAGTGTTCTACTGCACAAAAATTTTGGAAGCATTATATTGAAAACGCCTTCTAATAATACATTGAGCTAATATCCAATCGAATTTATCGTAAACACCAGAGTGCAACATTTAACGGTTTATTTAAAAATGAGTAGTAGAAAAATCGGTAAACGCTTTTTTCCAGTAAAGAACTAATAATTGTTCCCACAAGATATACGTTAAGTCATCAAGTTTAAAATAATAGAAAGCGTGCATAGAACTGTACAAAATGCACTCATATATTTACAGGATAAAAGGATACCGCTGCTTTCGGCGGAGCATGTTTATGCTTTTAAAATTAACATCTGATGAATTTGTGTAGCTATAAGCATCTATATGAATCGGATGTTGTATGACGATAATATTTTTTTTTCACGTCGACAGGTTCCTTGATCTTGTTCGCGAATTTGAATTTTATTTTAAACATATTAAATGTTTTTAATTTGAATTTGTACTAATATTGCTCATAATTGGTAATTAGCTATTGCTAAATTAATTTATTAATTGGTATATTACATTTGCTTGAAGCAAATTGAATTAGATTTAACTAGTC
>WYDF02072274.1:0-11413 GCA_009867245.2 Adranes taylori
AGAATTAAATTCTACTTTAATATTTCAAGTGCAAGAACGATGGCTTGTATACATTTTGTATACTTACAAATTATATATATATATATATATATATATATAAACTTCCTGTTCTTAACATTGAATTAATTCTCATCCCCATCCATCCTTTATTGAAATTAACATCCCTCCCCTTTTGAAATTAACTTGTGATTTATAAAAAGGCAATAAGAACAATTTGAACCAAACGAAACTTAAAAACATTCCTATCAGAATACAAAGTAACACACATAACAGTATCACCAACCATGAGCGCAATTTCAATATGAAATAGCACACGGGATGACCAGTGAATCTTAACAAATTATTTCCAATAATTATCGATAATAATACAAGTAATATTGATAATTACGCCTATCGCAACATCCATTCTGAATGTTTGAGTAATTAAAACTGATGGAATTCAGTCATTTTGAATTCAGAAAAAAAATTAGAGTGAAAAACGTTTTCAATGCGCAAATATCTTGTGCTCATAAGTACCAAATTTCCTTCGATCGATAAAAGAATTTAGGAGTAATCTTTGAAAGCACACACAAATCTGTAGAGCCATTGAAAAATGCAGGCCTCTTTCACATTTTAGGACAAGAAAATATTTTTTTGAAATTATTTGAAAAGTTTGAATATATAAATTGAAAGTCAAAAAAAGTCAAAAACATGTTTCCTGTACAGATTTATCACAAACAATCTACAAAGTTCAATTTTATTACTCGTGTTACATAAGCAAATTGGGGTATATTTTCAAGAAAAAAACTAGTAATAATAATAAAATAAAACATTATAATATGTTGAGCTACACAACTTTCTTTTGTTAATAATGATCTTTTAAAAGAATGCTGGGTATCACTTATGGGGGTGAGATTTGTTTTTTTTTTGACTATCGCCCTACGTGAACTTAGGCTCCGGTTTAACAGCATTTTGTTAGTACTCTTAAAGCTGCTATTCCCTCCTGGTTGTCCGATGAAATTGTTAAATTTTTTTAATTATGTGCTGTTTAAACATAATATTTGAGAAAGAAAATTTAGCAATTACCTCTCCAACTATAGGTACAACAAATTCTGCCCCAGCTGATAACGAAATATCATTAATTTTTAATGTAAAACCACTTGGCGCTCCTTTTATGGATGGTTCACCAGTCAACGATAAGGCTGTTTTCGCCATACAAATTGGTAAATTATTAAATCCCTGAAATATATAAAATGCTCTATTAACAAAAGATTAATATTTAAGTGTATGATCTACAAATGAAATTTTAGTATTTGCATGTTTGGATAAAACAAAATTATAATAAAAATGTGTGGATCTCATTTTTCATTTACTGGATTTCAGGAGTTTTAATATATACTCTATATGATTCAAAAGTTTATCTATTTAGTGTTTGAATATTTATTTTATAAGTTACTGTATAATGATGAAATTACCACTAAAGAAAAAATTTATAAAGTTTTAGCGAAAGCATTGATATATTATATATATTTAGCTAGATGTGATAATAACCTAATTATTCAAGACACATTTACACTGATGTTTCATTAAAAACAAAAACAAAAATACGCACTTGCGCTTTATACAGTGCTATTTTTTCAGAAACTCGAGGATCGTATTCGATATTAGCAGCTCCGTACATTTCCTTGGCAATAATCATAATTTTGTCTTCGATCGGCAGTCGTATATCGTATAAGAATTTGAAATTGTTCCGTTGAGCGCAAGCGTCTGTGACAGCTTCAGCTAATTTTATAGCTCCCGGTCCACCTTCCGCCCAATGGTTTGAACAAACCGCGGCAAATGCTCCATTAGCTAGAGAGGCTTCTCGTACTAAATTGATTTCGGGTTCAGTATCGGTACTATAAAATGAATCGGGTTTTAGTTTATAAATTGTCTAACGTTTTATTACACATACTAGAAGTCAAACTATTTAGTACATACTTCATGAAACAATGTACATATCACCTTATAAAGTGTCTTTTAAATTCTATCAGGTCACTAATTGTGTACAGAAATAATCTATTGGCATAGAACCGCATAACTGCAATCATGCCACAAAGATGTATTTCGTATGCCTTTGGGTATATTATTTTGTCGTTTTTAGAAAAAGTTTTGTTCAACATTGCAGAATTGAACATTCAAACAATGATTTTAAGGTTATTGTAAAACATTAGTTATTGACGAATTTATGGAGCGAAGGTTAACCGGATGAATTACCTATTTTATTCAAAATTTAGATTATAATTAAAAATTAAATAAAAATAGATCAGTTTAAACCCCTCAAGAAATTTTGATTGGTTCAGTGTTTTCAATTATGCACAATGACAAGATTGAATCTAACACTCTTATATTAATCTTGTATAGTTTCCAAAAGTCTCATTTTTCCAACTTTCATAAGAACCGAGAAATTTAAGGTAGAGCTATTCTTTTATCAAGGTCAAATATCTATAAACTTTGATCGTTTGTTTTCTTTAAACTTGCTTAGTCGTTTAAATATTAAAGGAACTTTCGACAGAAGAAATTTTAAGAAAATAGCAGCTGTTTTTGAGCAAATGGGCCGCAAAGTTTACAAAACAAAGAACGTCCTGTATAAATGATTAATTGTGATTTTAGAACAAAATGTTTCACACAATCTCGAAGGAGTTTTAAATAACCTATACAACAAAGTTTATTTGAATGTTTTATCTTTTACAGTTTCTGCAATATATCTAAAAGTTTGTTAAATTTGAACACTTGGGACAATTTGAGACATGGGACAATTTCATTAGATACACAATACCATTTATATGTGCAAAATTTCAGTCTCCTAGTTTTAAATCTGTACTTCTGAATTTTTAAAAAATGGCGCATTTTCGCCATAGTGCATTTAGAAAAAAAAATGTAAAAAATAACTGGGCGCAAAAATCGTATGCACCTGCCTATCAAATTTCATTCATAAGCGGTCTAATAATTTAGGAGTAATCTTTGAATATACAGACGTACACAGACGAATATACAGCCGTACACGTAAATATACGTAGTACATTCTATTACTGAAAAATAGGGCCTTAGTTTGCAGTTTTGAGCAAGACTTTTTTTTGAAAAATATCTTTTTGGGGTAAATTAACTCCATTTTTCGCTACCGTAGAAAACAGTAACAGTAACAGATATGAACTATGTGTGAAAAATCTCAATTTGAAAGATATAAAAGTTAACAGTATGAAAGATAAAACTTAATTCAAATAGAAACAAGTATTACCAGGTATTCCCAAAATACTAATCCTTTATTTACAACAGTTCTGGAGATATCCTCAAAAAACTTTGAACATGGCAACGTCGCATTCTATGAAAAATATTCAATGATATAACCGTAGTAGTGCGCATTTTGTTATAAACTATATTTGTGCAAATTTACAGCTGCTTATTTATACTTTTCTATTTTTGGGCTAATTTAAAATTTTGTAAACATTTTAAAATAGTCAAAATTTTGAACAAGAAACTCAAAATATCTTCAAATTTTTGATAAAATAAAACAAAATTTTGTCTGAATATTTCAAACTTTTGAGTTTGGCGAAATTTTGTGTAACTGTTTATAAAATTTTGAAAAATATTTTGCAGTACAATAAATAAAGTAATAAATAAACATGTTTTACGTTAATGCCACTTACGAAAAAGAATTGATTGCTACAACTACAGGTATTCCATATTTTCCTCCATTACTAATATGTCTGATTAGATTTGGAATTCCGTTTGCCACTAATTTCAAATTCTCTTTAACGTACTCTGGTTTAAGAGGCGCCCCAGGAGTTACTGGCGGACCTCCTCCATGCATTTTCAATGCACGTATTGTAGTAACCAAAACAACGCAGTTAGGTATATTCCCTGAAGCTCTACACTTAATATTGATAAATTTTTCCAGACCTAATATATTATGAAACAAATCAATATTAATATAATAGCGCCTAATTATTAGAGAAACGATTAGGATTTAAGCGAAAAAATTTGAAGAATCATAATTGCTAACATATATAAATCTTTCATAAAATTAGAGATCATTGGAGATCATCGTTGCAAAATTAAAATCAGAATAAATTCGAGATAATATCATTGCTAATGGTGTAAGTAGGAAAATGCTTTGTATGAAAATGCCACCTCAAATTCAGAAATGCGAAATATGGTGTTTATTCACAAGCAAATTATTAGTTCGTTTGAAATTCTATCTCAACAGACGGAGAATGAATCCCAAATCAGGAGAATGATATTTTACCACGAATTGATGGTGATCCCTAATTAAGTACAAGACGCTTATCAGCAATAATTGGAATAAGCCATACATTTCAGAATATTAAAAAACGTAAAATTCAGCATCTTGCTATTGCATTCCTGCGTAGAATTTGGTACCCAAAGGTCTCCCTTGCTCGACACCTTGAACTATGAACAATTTATTACGGATACAACTAATTAAGGTAAATAACAATTTGGTTAGCAACATTAATTTTAGTGATGAAGACGTTTTCAGGCACAAAGGCTTTCAAACACAAAAACTCTTTCCGTTATAAAATTGGAGAAATTGTCAGCATCAGGATACTAAAAATCCATATCTCGTCAGAATGGTATATTTCCAGCAGCGTATAGGATCAATGTTTGGCGTTGCCTACTTAGACATGCCCGCCGCTAGCTGCTTGTATTACCAGGTTCCTATCGGCGTTCCTACAGCTTCCGTGGTCGATTAACTAAATAGACGAATTTCAAATAGGCAAATAACAACTCGGTTTCCCACGACCATGGAAGCTGTAAGGCAACCGAAACGTCGGGCTTACATAAAAATGTAGAAAGACATAAATTAAACGCGTTTTAGACCGTTAAAAGTGTGTATTATTTAAATACTTAGTAATTTTAAACTATATAAATATTATTCTACAGAAATTGAACTTTTCTTTTCTTTATGTTTTGCAAAATCTGCTATCAATTTTCTCGTATCCAAGCTGTCTAAAATGTCATGTCCAATCCAAATTATAGCTAAATTTCTTAGTCTTTGTTGGTGCATTGTTGATTTTAAATAGTTTTTTATAACTTTTAACATTCACCGGATGCAACTGACACTGGCAATGTAAGTAATATTCTTAGCGCTATTGCTGTGTTTGGAAATGTTGAAATTAAGTCATTCGTAAAAAGATA
Organism: Adranes taylori; assembly: GCA_009867245.2. Lineage (NCBI taxonomy): Eukaryota > Metazoa > Arthropoda > Insecta > Coleoptera > Staphylinidae > Adranes > Adranes taylori. The sequence goes on from WYDF02072274.1 coordinate 5,176, forward strand.
TTGTAACAGGGTTTGCGGATCATTAGACTGGTTTTCTGGTAAATGCAACTTTAAAGCCCTGATGTCATTAAATAAATCAATACCGTCAATGTCTGTTTCACCACTAGAATCGTCTTTAAGTTTTAGATTTAAATCTTCACAATGTTGAATTAAGTCATCATTGCAGTAATTAAATAAGTTATTGCTAAAAAAGTCGGTAAACGTTTTTAACTCCTCTAATCTCTCCTTTAAAGAGGTTAGCGTCTGATGTAGGATTCTGAAAAAAATACTCTACTTTGTACTTGATCTTGAGGTCTAGTAAAACTTCAGCACTATGTTCATATTGAAATTGTTGGTCTTCTTCTTGGACGAATCGTGTTTATTGGTGGGAAATCTGTTTCTATGTTGAGAATCTGAGCCACATTGGTAGCTTCTTCTAATATCTTCTCAAAGTGTTCATTCTTGCGATAATAGGTGAACTTAATCATCAGTTTATCCAACAAATTTACACAGATTTGAGTATTCATCATTTTACTCAAAGCATTAATTTCGTTTAAAATATCAAACCAAATTATTACTGAGCAAAAAAAGCTATAAATTTGAATGCTCAAGGCAAGCGAATGAGCTTTGTGAGATGTTGTACAATCCGATTCCGACGAATTACTATCAAATATTTCCAGCAAGGCATCAAATATTTTTTCGGGATGGTACCGTAATGGTTTGACTGCATCGATTTTGCTAGACAGTCACGTGGAATTTACAGCTTTTAATCTGAAATCTGGTAAATGTTTGCAAATTATCGACCACTTTTTTTTAGATGATGAAAGGAAAACGTAAATTTCTTGAATTATATTAAAGAAATTCATAGTTTCGTGCGTAATATTTGCTGCATCATTAAGCACCAAATTAAGACTCTGAGCCGAGCATGGAACGAAAATGCGCGATTATTGATTTCTAAAATTTTCTTTTGCAATCCGTTGTGTTTTCCACGCATTTTGGAACCATTATCATACTTTGACCGCGTAAGTTTTGAATGTTAACATTTTATTGTGAGAATAAATCCACAACAAAATTTAATAGACCTTCAATGTGGAACTGGTGATCGGACAGAAACCAATGAAATTTTCGCAAATCGCAACATTTTTAGTTCCATTATTTAAAAGAATATGCCTCCACAGTAATTTGTAATTTGAGTACTACAGTAATTTATTTTGTGTGATTTACATCTGGTGTGCAATCTAATATGATGGAGAAATATTTTGATTCTCTGACTTTGTCTAGTATAATACATAATTTTTTATTGTCATGCCGAGTAAATCAATGATTTAGTTCTGAATTTGATCGCCTAAATAGTGAGTCATACGACTCGCATCAGATTTCGGGGCTTGAATTCTGTGAATATGTTCCCGAATGACTGAATCAAAGAATGCTATCATTTCGATTGCTTTTAGAAAATTACCTTTATCATTCTTATATAAAATTTTTGACGAGCCCCGAAAAGCTAGACATTTTTGAGATCAAAACTTGATAACGGCTATGATTCGTTCTAATACATCACCCCATTGTTTTTTTTCTGATTCTAATAATCTCAGTTGCATTTATTTGATTCAGTGGTTTTATTTTTTAACATTTTATTCAATTGTACCCATGTTTTCACATTTTCATTATGAGAAACGCTTGTTTCATGTCTTTTCAATGTTAATGATAAAGGTTGCCAAGCAGAATATCCATTCGAAGCAGACAAACTATTTACAGTTTTACCAAATATTTTGCAACAGAAACAATAGACGGAATTTTTTGAAATAGAGTAAACAAGCCATTCTCTGTTAACTTTTTCTCCATTGCGGAGATTTCGCGAATAATAATTGACTATAAATTTTCTTCAATCATCATTAATGGGAAGATGATAGTAAACCACCTGTAGGGGGTCACGACTAATCAAACTATAACAAGATCATTATTCATACTGGTAGACCACAAACCGGGATCATCACTCTCACTACAATCTAAACTTCCACATATCACTGATGACGATAAATTGCTTACAAGTTCCTTGTTACCTTCTCTTGTTTGACTAGTGTCTCCTTCTGAAGGAGGACTATATTTTTCTTCAGATACCTCCATTAAGACTGTGCTTGTTGAAGCTCCGTCAACATTTTCTTGAGATGCTGATTCCTTATGTTCTAGCTTGCTTCAAAATTTCATTAAAGAACCCGCCAATTTCTCTTTCTTTACCTCTTTTTCTCGTTTTTGCTGTCGAAATTGCGCTCCGGAAAATTTTTTCCTATTTTTCGGTTCCTGATATTTTTAGTAAACGGTAAATATGAATATTTAAACTGTTTTTAATACAATAAATTCAGGTGAAGCCAAGATAAACGTAGATACTTACCGTAATTGCGATGTTTGCTCTAATATTTTACACTGACAGGTGATACATTGAAATATACTCGTAATAACACTAACCAAGTTAAAATATCAATAATTCTTAGATAGACCTATCCCAGAAGAAACAACTATTAACAAAACAAAATAATTACAGTGTAATGTGCGATAGTTCTGCTCGAATGCGTACAAAGTAAGTAGTCAAGTATATTACGTTTCGCATCTTAACCTCTACGGTCCCGGCGTCGTCTTAGCTGACATAGAGCATAGAGATTAGTATTTAAATACGCCTATAACGCTCTCTGTATTCAAAATATCAATTAAATTCACATAACTAATTTTGTTGTTCATCGATAAATGGTGATAACTTTGAATATTTTTTTAACAATCAATTAAATATAATTTTTCATATATTTCGATCGCTCAATTTTTCGCCCCCTAGCCCACGTGCGATGCACGCCTTGCGCGCCCGCTGACGGCGGGCCTGCTTAGAGATATGTTAATAGTTCGTTTGAATTACCTGTAAATTTAAATGGTAAATCATATTTACAATTTTTCCAATCTACTTATTTGCATGAGGTAGAACAGTTGAAATTAAACTTGAAAAGAGATAAGTGCTCAATGCAAGATGGCTCTCCACCATTTTTACCTTAATGATGATTGATGCGAAATTATTTAAATAAGTAAAACATTTTCAAGATAATGCATATGCTGGCAGGCGGATAAGAGATGGATGAAAATGTTTTTGCAACTAGACCGATACTCGAGACAACATGGTAGAGAGAATATCAAATGCCCTTCAAGGACAGAAATTGAGTCTGTCATTCAATCTATTCGTAAAAGAATGATCGCTTGCGTGAAAAATAAAGGCGACAATTTGAACTTAAAGTTTGCCCATAAATGGATAAGGCGAGTGAATTTCAATAGTCTGCGCAGAGTTCCAGAGATAATCGCGATAATCGCCTAGATATTTATTAGTGGATTTTTATGTTAATCTCCACATGATGACACTAGTGTACGTTCAGGACAACATGAATTATTGCAACAAATACAAAATTTTGCATGGGTAGGAGAGAGCATGGGGATGAAGGTACCTTTTAGGGAATGAAAGAGCAAAAGAGCATAGAGAAATAGGGTAGAGTCAAAAGAGCATATGAAAATAAGAAATAGGGTAGAGTCAGATCACTTCCCGGTGGAAGTAGTGTGGGGAATAGGTCGATAGGAGGTGAATATGGAAGTGGATATGGAAAATGGAGAAAATTAATATGGAAAGGTGATATATGAATGAAGCAAAAGGGAAAAGGAAAAGTATGGGAAAAGGTTGGAGGAAGTGGTATGGAAGGAAGTGGCAAGCACGGTAGATATGTTAGAGAGAATCTGAAAACGAGGAAAACAATATAGTATAACCTGCCTCATTGGGGAGACAACAGTTACCCAAGCTGAAGGTGTTGTGCCGCGACTAGGTCAGGATCCCCGGGGATGTCCAGCCAATATGCTCAATGCGTACTTGGAATGAGGCGTCATCTATATATATATATAATAATTTGTAATGATGTTGATGTATTTTAAATAATATCATAATGAATTAAGCGGCACTAGTTGAAAATTCTTGTATAATATATAACAATTCAAGTAAAACATGTTATGATATTGATGTATTTTTAAAATAATATCATATTGACTTTAGCGGCACTATTTAAAAGTTCTTGTATAATATATAATAATTAAAGTAAAACTTATAATGATGTTGATTTATTTTTAAAATAATATCATAATGACTTAAGCGGCACTATTTGAAAATTCTTTTATTGAAACAATATTTATTTTACTGTCATTTAAATTATTAAATTAGGCATCCCCATAAAGGAGTTAATGAAATCATCTCCCCATACTTAAATCTAAATGATTACTACGTATACCTAATGATCTCTGTACAATGAGAATGTACAAGCAACGCCCTTTGGCCTAATATTTACAAGCCTCCCACACTAATCTAAGGTTTCCGCTCCATGTCACCTACGGACTTGGTAAATAAAATATGAATATCACAAAATTCCTCCATTCAGAAACACATTAAAATGGTTGTGGCATCATCACCAAAAATGTTAAAACTCTCTCTGATAACAACCCCCTTTCTTTTTTATTATTATACAAATTAGAACCCTATAAGACATTACCCAAAACATCACCCAAGCCATCACCCATTCAATTGTTATAACACCACGCCACCTATAGTGCGATTTTTGAAAGACGATCGAAAGGAAGGCGATTGGAATGTGATCTTTATTAGGGTTATCCAATTTCAATTCAGAAATTGATAAACAAATTTTGATAAACAAATCCCTAATTATGTAATTTTATATATAAACTAATATTTTTAAACAAATTCTTAGTTCAATTGTTAAACGGTTGCTGTGTACATTGTGTGCTGTGTTGTTGTGTACATTTATTTTGTTTTAAATACATTTTTAGTTTGTTCGCCTGGTCTAAGTTTATTAACGTTTAGTTTCTTTGCTATATTTAGTTTTATAAATATTTGAGACTTTTTATAATAAGGATAGTGCCCGTGGTAAAACCATTTCTGGCGAAGGTAGAAAAGTAATTGCCAATGTTATTACTGTTTGTGAAGAAGAGCGCGAAAAAAAAAAACTTTTTGTAAAACAGTTCATCAAGCGACTGAGAGAGTTGCTTTATATATTATCATTTCTAGTAGCAGCATCACTAGAATAAAGAGGGAAATGAAATCGAGTGAATTGAAAACTCCTGGTACCAAAAGACCACGTTCAGATATTTGCGACAAAATAGATGACTCTGATATGCAAGTTATAAGGCTCATCAAGAGGTTCATTTTAGCTAGAAATGAAACAATGACCAAATTAACCATTTTCTTAATATCACACATGTTATCTTATTGCTTGTATATTAAATATATCATTAAATACCATATATCTAACGCGAATTAAAATGTTGGAATAATATCCACATATGAAAAAAATATTTTAGCTAGAAATGAAACAATGATCTAATTAACGATTTTCTTAATATCACATATGTTATCTTATTAGTTGTATATTAAGTATAGCATTAAATACCATATATCTAACTCGAATTAAAATGTTGGATTAATATCCACATAGAAAATAAGATTTTAGCTAGAAATGAAACAATGATCAAATTACCGAGTTTCTTAATATCACATATGTTATCTTATTGGTTCTATATTACATATAGCTTTAAATACCACATATCTAACTCGAATTGAAATGTTGGAATAATATCCAAATATGAAAAAAATATTTTAACTAGAAATGAAACAATGATCAAATTAACGATTTTCTTAATATCACATATGTTATCTTATTCCTTGTATATTACCTATGGCATTAAATACCAGTTAGATAAATACCATATATCTAACTCGAATAAAATGTTATCCACTATATATCCACATACGAAAAAAATATTTTAGATAGAACTGAAACAGATCATATCAGCGATTTTCATCAAGAGGAGACTAGCACGGCCAAATGAACTCATTCAAGTATACAAAATGTATACAAGTCATCGTTCTTGCACTTAAAATATTAAAATAGAATTTAATTCTCCTTCACAAATTATATAACTGGTACATCGGACCCACTTGCCATCAATTGCAAATATTGGAATTTTTGCTATCATAACCGTCTCCTAACGGTACAATGACAAATATTCAGGCTTTTTAGGGACTATAGTAGACTCGAATGACTGATGTAGGGCAGTCAAACAAGATCTTATCGTATGATAGTAACATTTTTCAATTGTGCAATTAAAATTACGTTCACACAAATCAGAATAATGTGATTTATTCGGTGCGAACATATATGGGCTATTGTGATAT
>WYDF02072285.1:0-11412 GCA_009867245.2 Adranes taylori
TTGTAATAACGTAATATGTATAATGCATTGCACACCTGATTATGGTCATAAACTGAAACCGGTTGTAAATAAAAGTTAGTAAAACATGGAATTACGGTTCTGAACGAACTAGATTATACCACTACTTATAATGTAGATATATATTTTCCAAATTACACGTAATAAATTTTCTCTTATGCAAGATGAAAATAATTTAACACTCCATTTCACGTGAACTACTTTATTTACTCTAGTTGCGCAATTCTTAATAGTTTTATTTTAATCTTCGTCATTTAATTTCAAGTTATCATTCATCCGTATTTAATATCATTTAAAGAATTTATACGATTTTAAGTAATTTATTCCATTAAATATAACGTATGAACTTGTGGTAATTGTTTCCACATGGCTTTGAAAATGTAATTCTAAAATAAAAGAAGAAAGATTATTAAAGCATGAGACTTAAAATGCATTTTCATACATTATTAAAATATTACTGATTTTATCTGGTAATAAGATAAGTGCAGTTGCGATTTTAGTTTTGCAACGAATAAAAAGACAGTAATCCAGATGAATGATTTGATCAATGCATTATTTATATTTGAAAACCTTGGAATAAATGATGTCCTTTGCTCCTTTGGTTAACTCAATGAAGAAGTATCAAAGGAATGACCGACCGGCAGAAGACGGATTACCATAGGAATGTCTTTTGGTCAGAGGCGGTGATATAGTTGAAAAGAGGGGGACCATTCTGATTTTTCACATATATGTTTATCCACAGTAAATTCAACAATTTGAGGATAATACCTTAGTCGTAATACACAAAACCATAAAATATACACACACAATATAGAGATATGCCTGCAAGAGATGAAGAAATATTTTAGTAACTGGACGATCAACGCATAAAATCAATGTCGAAAAAACGCAAAAACGACGGGAACAAATTCATTTATAAACAGAATCAAAAAAATCAAAATTAAAGAAGTAGTCATATACCTCGCCATTCCTAACCTCTAATACGTCCTTAAATACGATAGCGCAGTATCCATAAAAGGAAGAAAGGAAATAATGAATGGCTTCTCTATGGCAATGAGGGGTGACTTCGATCGAAAAAAGTATGAGAATACTAAACTGCTTCGAATAACTGTGGATGCATCATGATACGTAAGAAATAGAGATTTGAGACGTGGCAAGGAAGCCTCAGAGATCTCAGCCTCAGAGGCAAAAGAACAAACATAATACGATTGAAGGAATAAAAAATCACCCTAATAATGACATTAATAAATCGGTGTTAATGACAAAGAAAACACATTTTGTTACGCATTGATCTATCATGCACAGGAAGGGCCTTGCACGCATTGATCTATCATGCACAAAATTCAGGTCAGGAAACGAGAAAAACTAAATCAGAAATGTTGCACATTCACATTAAGCTATTAGCATATCTAATCAACACGCAGATATGGTTTCTATTTAACTGATACTACTTTTCTTTGGCTTGTGAGATTTCGTTAAACCATTTAACGGAACAGAAATATAATAGAACCTCTCTCGACTAATCTGCCACTCCGATTGATCTGACCGTGCTCGAGCCGAACGTGTTCCAACTCGTCGGTAACTCGCCACCCGTCGCGCCATTGTTGTTTACCTGCTGCTATCGCTTGTCCGCTTTATTGCTCCGTTATCTATCGTATCGTTTCTGTCGTTGTACGTGTTTTTTGTACTGTACACACTGTACAGTTTTTAGTGCTTACTGTTCGTTGGTTTTACGACAGTGTTCTTCTGTATTCGTTACTGTCTTTGTTTTACATTGTGTGTACAGTTGTGTGTGTTTTTTCAACATGTCTGGAGTGAAACGTAAACACGTTACTTTTTCTTTAAATGAAAAAATTAGGAGTGCTACAAAGACTGGACAAAGGGTGATCACTCCAAAAAATTGTCAAGGAACTCAATGTAGGCGTTACGACAATAAAAGATTGGAGAAGAAATCGGAAAGACATTGAATCATATACAGCGACGATAGATGGTGACCACGCTCTTAAGAATCGCAAAACATTGAAAAAGCCTTAACTTGAACTGCTTCACAACTGCTTCACCACTGCTTGAACTGCTTCACAACTTGAACTGCTTGTGCAGGTGGTTCTGTCAAGAAAGAAGGAAAGGAACCCCAATATTTGGGCACATTATAAAAGAAAAGGCAATAGCTTTGCACAAAAAACAAAAACAGTAGTGAATGCAGGAGTGATCGCTGGAAAACCCGTCATGGCATCCGGTTTGTTTCAATTTCTGGTGAAAAACTATCTGCTGATGGCGAGGCTATAAGAAGTTTTCTGTGAAGTTTCAACAAATTATCGAAGAATATGAACTGTTGCCTTGCCAAGTCTATAACATAGACGAGACAGACCTAAACTATAAAATGCTGCCAAACAAAACGCTCGTTGCATCAAATGAAACCGTGGCAGGAACGAAAGTTATAAGAGATAGGCTAACCATTGCCCCTTGCAGCAACGCTGATTGTACACGCAAGTTTCCCCTGTTCGTTATTGGCAAATCTAAAAAGCCTAGGGCATTCAAAAACATCAACAATCTTCCTTGCCGGTTTATTACCGCAATCAAAAATCGGCTTGGATGGATTGGAATCTTTTCAAATCTAGGGGTTTAGAGGAGTTCGTTCCATCTGTTGAAAAAGACTTGAAGCAAAAAAAAAACTCCTTGTCGTGCTCAATTGCTGTTGGATAACGCACCATCACATCCATCTGAGGAGGAATTAATGAAAGGGGACATAATAGCCATTTTTCGTCCACCAAATGTCACATCACTTATCCTACAATGCACCAGGGAGTTATAGAATGGTTAAAGAGGCCGTATCGCAGAAAGTACATCAGCACAATTTTAGAAAAGTCCGAAGAAGGTTATAACATCTCAACATCAAATATGCTATCTATACGCTTGCTGAGTCATGGGAGGAACTGAAGCCTGACACGCTGCGAAAATCTTGGCGTAAGCTTTGATCGAAAGGGAGAAGATCAAAGATGAGCAAAACAACGACACACAGGAAATCGTTAAAGATCTACAAACTGTACAACCGAATGTCCCTGCCTGTGAAGTTGAATGGATTGCCCAATGTGGCAAAGACGGTGTAACCAGTGAAGAGCTCAGTGACAATCAGATTATTGCCACTGTTTTGGAAAATACTGGTGAAGTAACTGTGCACGAGGACTGGGACGGTGATGATGACGAACCTCCTACCCAGATTTCACACACCAACGCCAAGAACGCTTTTGATAAAGCTCTTCAGTACATCGAGCAGAACTCAACATCAACACCTATGGACATTTTTTGGATCAAGAAGTGGATGAACACTGCAGCTAAGTCTAGAATTTCATCTGCTAAACAAAAATCTATAACTGTCTTTTTCTAAGTAATATTTTACTATAGGCTTACCTTCAATTTTTACAGTATGTATGCATTTATGTACAGTAAATACATACAGTATGTACTGCTCTTTTTCAATAATAATAATAGCTGTTGTGCGGTTTTTGTAATGTTTTTACTGTAGAGAACAATACAGTCATTTTTGAGTTCAGAGATTGTTTATTTTACTGTAAATCCGCATTTTTATATATTTTTATGATAATCCGACCTTTTGTGCGTTCCGACCATCGCTCCAGTACCAAAGGTGACGGGTTGGATGGGTTCTACTGTAATTACAAAATGTTGATAGAACTGTTTAAATCTAAGAGTTTGTAGTTACTAGGAAACAAAATTTTTGACAACATATTGATGGTGATGTTGATAGTTACTCGTCAACATTGGGCGGCATGACATCAAACAAATTTCTTGCATGTTGTTTGTATCAGTGTTTTCCATTTCAGGCAAAAATATTGCTCAGTTTGGACGTTGTTGCAAACATATTATGTAATTCCAGTAATTGTGAGGTTTCAAATATCAGGTTATTTAGTGCTTTATGTGATGGAGAAGAGTGTAAAAAGTAAATATTCATGGATAAGTGGTAAAAGTTTGAAACTTATTGAAATGCTAAACGCATTGTGGGGCATTGGAATAAAAGAATTCGAGATACAAACATAAAGTTTGATGAAATGTGCAGAATGGCTATGGCTTTACCACAAAATTCAAATGTAGATGAGATATAAAGAAAAGTGAAATAAATTAATATACCTTTATTGGCATAATAATTCTTACATAAAACTCAATTTAGTCGGGAAAGGAAGAGAATTGAGGAAAAAAGTAAAGTCTATCATTTAACTTTAATTCTAATATTAATTTGTCGCCATACATTTTCCCATTTTTTAAATTTTCTTTTAAATAACATGTATCCAGGTACACGTTGCTTATCCAGCTACATGTGTCTCAACAATCTGTCAACATGTTGCCAACAGTTTGTTTCCCGGTGTGAACTTACCATTATAATAATGAGAATCAAAAATATTCGTACATTATTCTTTTATTTTACTATACTATTTTTCAGTAAAATCAAATCTGAAACAATCTCTATACAGAGAAGAAAACCTTAAATGTTCTATAAATTTGCTAACTCCCTATCGTTTGGAAAAACCCCCAATTCTGATGGAAGCACAAAATAGTACTAAATTATATTAAGTAGTCTAAAGAAATGAATCCTCACTTTAATATAAATACAATACAAGCCCTATAAATATAAATTGAATGTATTACTTATATAAAACCCTTGCCTATTCAAAATTGTGAACAGCTCTGGAGAAGGAACAGGTGACGACAGGGTTGTAGACAGGTGACGTAAAATCTAATGTATAAAATTGTTGTAGACAGGTTTTTGGTCACCTGTCTACAACAATTTTATACATTAAATATACAATTTTCCTATGAACATAAGAGAATTTATTCTTAGAATGAATATAATTTATTGGCCCATCTGTATGAGCTCACTACATAAATAATAATAAATTATGCGACGATCATTTATTGTATGTGGATATAGATTTATCTGCCAACGATACAATTTAATTCCCATTAAAATGTAGATACAATTTAATTCCAATTAAAATATATTCCAATTAAAATATAGATATAAATACTGTTAAGAAATTTAATTCGTATGTTAGCACTTTAATAAAATGAAGAGTCAATCACTTGAATATTTGTTGATTACGTCATCGGAAAAAAATGAACTGATTTATTCAATCTCAATTGTCTAAACAAATATAATAATAAAATAATATTTGATGCTTACATTGATGCTGCATTATTCATGATGCATTTTTATAATTGTCTATATAATTGTCTACGACTTAAAAACGCGATTGCACTACTTTTTCACTTGAAATTTATTAAGTACTGAGCGAGCAGTCAAAATGAATATTGAGCGACTTTGCGCAGCTGGGTGTCGTGAAGTATTTAGATTTAGAACTTAAAAACTAGAAATGGACTGCTAAGAATTGACTAACCATCATCCTTATACATCTCCCGTGAAACCCCAAAAGTGGCTTGTTGCCGGGGCTTATAAAGAGGGGATCAGCTCTGCTAGCCGAAGCTTTCGGCCACGATAGCAGTGCATCTTTCTGTAACTAGTTTACTATCTATTTCTCTCCTGCTTTAAAGCCTACAATTTTCCGGAACAAGTTGGCTACTAGTTCGTTTTGCGGTTTGAAGACCGAATCGACCTGCAGGGTTGTGGTGCTTAACGCCTGAGCAGTTTCCGAACTGCATAGCGGAACGGCAACGAAAAAAATTGATTTCATGTAGCGTCTATCAACGTGAGTCTCTTTAATTTACGAGATTAATTTAGTCAAGCATAGTTTTGGGTTGAATTTTAAATAATTAATCTTTAGACATTGAAGTCTTTAGCGTTTTAATTGTGTAGTCATTTCTATCATTACATATGCCCCCCCCCCTGATTAATTCTGGACTTTCAGAATTCAAACACGTCGTATAATATATACACATGATTAACTTTTAAAATTCATTTCATATCTGATAATATGTTGAAGGCGCAATTCTTAGGCATCAATTAAGCAAGCAACTTACTCTATTGCTTCGTGAAAACGAATATAATAGACTTTGCTTTGACAGTTCATTCAAACCTTCTAATGACAGTTCTAACCTTATTATGACTGGCTGCTAGGTTATGAGTGTTGTTAGGTTTGAACATAATTTCTGTTTCGCGCATTTTCGTAGTAAAAACTATGGAAAACTTAAATGAAAATGAACAACACTATTAACACGTACCAAACAATTTGAGTTGGTCGATGGGGTAGCAAATGGCATAAATTGTTGCTAATGGCATAATTAATTAACGTATTTGCAGCGAAAAAGTACTGCATCTGATTTCTTAATCGCTCTTACACGACTCATTTAAATAACAACCCAATTATTTAAAGTGTTGTGTCCTCTTTACAACTGCGATTGATGCTGTTTGAACGTTTGCCAAATAACAACCATTTTATTTTCTTAACGTTCAGTTTCATCCACATACCCTTGCTATGTGATATAACTGCGTTCTGTGAATTATTCAAGCTTGTTGCTATCAATGCAGTATCATCAGTATATTGTTGAATAATATTCCGATTACGATTATTCCTAAATCAATCTAATCTTCATTAATAACATTCTCCGAATATACATTAAACAATAAAAGAGAAATCGGAGGAAGCATTGAATGAACTATAAACCATCAAATCCGCCCACGTGTACTTAACTTAATTGAACTTTTGTCGACAGCTTGTTGCGCTTCGTAGTGTACTGATACTAGAAAACCCCAAGGAAATCACTCTTATTCAAAGCTCACTTAAGTTTTCATCTGTTTTTTTTTCCAAGAAATTTTAATGTTAGCCAATTGACGAAGGTTATAATTGAGCATGTTTGTTAAATTGCTCACATTAAACTACCATCTTTAAAGGGTAATTTGCTCGCGATTATAATCTGTTACTCCAGTTTCATCTACACGAGACAAACTTAGTTCCCCGGTTCTCACCGTTATCAAAGACAATTTATCATTCACCACTGTTACATTCATTTGGAGTTGTGATCAACGAGTTGATACAAACAGTTCACAACAGTTCACGAAACATTGTAGTTCTAATTGCATTTTTTTTCTTGTAGTGAAGAAAATAATCAATCATTGAGTAACACACTAAAAGCGGGTGCGTTTGCCGATTCTCGAAAAACACCACCACGTGACGAGGACCTGATCATACCTCCTGTTCCAATTTCGAAATTTCTCCGTAACAATGTTCCTATAAATAATGCCATTAACGGCTCGATAGAAGCGTTAACAAAAATCAACAATGAGAACAATATCGGTATCACTGATACCATAAACGAACAAGAGCAACAAAGAAGAACGAATTCTTCTCCAAATCTCCAGCAGAAAGATACCGAAATTAGGAAAGATCAAAATGAACGAATCCGAGTTTCGGATGAAAGGAACGGAAATGGAGATATTGCTCATTCACCCGAAGATGATAGAAAAGCCGCCAGTAATCCGCTACCTGAAGAAACGAAGGCGAATGGCATTACAATGACTTCAACCAATGATGATTTTATTATGGTTGATTTGGTGAGTACATTAATATTGTTTATAAATCTATTTTAAAACATTAAAAACTTCTACACATTCGGGACTAACATCGAGAATAATATTGGGAATAACTGTAAGCCAGAAGTTTCTGTACATGTACTTACAGTAAATGCTGACCGGTGTAGCTCATTTAGTTTATCCTCATATCTTAGTAGTTTCATATTTACATTTAGCCAACAGTCGATTAGCAGTCGATTAGCACACGGAATTCCATTCAGATCAAGATACAATATGATTCACGTACAGCTATCGTGGCAAGACCATGCGTTGTACTCCTTTATTAAAAAAATAAAACTACATTGTGCTTACCGGGAGAATGCCTTATTTGTGCTCAGAATGTCATCAATAAAATGTAAAGTATCGTTATAAATATTTGCATTAGGTGGCATTCGAGAATCGAGAAGATATTGCAGTCAACAATAGAATGTGCAATGTACAATTTCTAACACTCTCTAGTATTGGTGTATATTTTGATAGTTCTCTAATTTTTCTTAAAACTATACGAACATGGGGAATCCAACTTTTAACATTTCCCAAAATATAGTCTACATTATTGAGTCCACATTGAATTTAGAGTGTACATAAAATTTAGAGAGGTATCAAAATATACACTGCAATATTACACAATGTTCGAATCATTTTTTATTTTCCAAAATGTGCCGAGTATATTTGACCATTTGGGCTGACGGGCCTTTTATATGTTCTATTTTTAATAGTTCTTTAATAACCAACATTTTTTTAAATTTTTAAACCTTATATTGTCACGTTGTATTGAAGATATTATAATAGGATATCGTCATTATGATAAAATTGTCAATGACGATATTAAAAATGAAGAACTTGTTGCTACCGATACATTTAAAATTGGTGCTCTTCCTTTCTATTAATAAAATTTCACAAAATTACTTATAGTACAATTTGAAGTTTACTCTTAAAATATTTGAAGTATACTAGTATTTATATGATGTTATCAAAATATTTCGATAAGCCAAATAATATTCGTCCTTCAACTCTTTCCGTAAACTGAGAGATTGTTACTGGTTTTATTTACTTAACCAAAGCAGGATCGTAATTTATTTTAACTACTATACTGCTTTTTATTTTATATTCTGTTTTTAACATAATTTGCTCTTGCATGAGATTCAGGGTTGGGTTAGGAATTCGTTTGTTCTAATTTGTATAATAGAGTACGTAGTTTCTTATATGATACAACACAGAAAGGCAACAACAAGTTTAAATAGTTACGTTTATTGTTCTAGTATTTATAACTGCAACTATATGACTCGAAGCGCAATTTTTAAATGACTCACAATAATGTTGATTCTAAATATAATTCAAAATTTGTTAGGTTGTTCCAGTTCTCTTCTTCCATTTCAAAACAAAGCAAATAAAGAGTGACGAACTAAATATGATTTTCGTATTTTATTGTATTATTTGTCTTCAGCTATGTGTACACTTCTGGAGCAAAACTTCTCTTCTGTACCACGACTTTGAAGTTGACTGGATTAAATGAATGATTCTTAGTTGAATAAAACGTAGATATGATGATTGAATGAGACATTGGCGATGGAGAACCTTATCGATGCGCTGTTTGCGTACGATTTTCGTAGATATGCACGCAGGCGTAGAAATGCATTAAAACGTTATGATAATTGGCTTTTTGTTGATGAATAATGATGCTGAGGATATTGACTAATAATTTGCGTTGATGGAATGAATCTGGCCTCTGCCGACGTACTGAAATTGGCGTCGGTGATGTACTCGTTCTAGACAACGTCCTCGTGTGACTCTCCATATCTTGCATCGATATTAAGGATAATGGGAAAGTAATACGAGAATAAGAGTAGAAGAAAATGATAATTAATTGGGAGTCAAAAGATTCAGCAAAAGATGTGTCGTCGGATATTTAACGTTTTTTTTTGTCTCGCAGAAGTTGAATTTTATTTTGTAGAATTTTAATTTACTTATTTTGTTTTCGTAGATTTAATATGTTGTTTGAATATTTGACTTTTTACTATAACGCATTAAGATCAAATCAACACTGGCTGCGATCATTCTCGCTGACCAAAATGAATTGACTAGGGCTTATTTTAGAATTAAAGATTTGGAATGGCGCATTTGGGTTCTCGCAGCCATCCAAAGACAACAACTCGAAAATTGAGTCTTTTCGATTCTGGCCTGGAAGGCTCCCTTTTTATGCGAATTTTTTTGGAAAGAGAAACATCCGTTTAACTCTAATGTTTTACATAAGCCGATGGCTTTCAACAGCGTCTGTCGCAAAAAGGCGGAGTTAGAAAGAAGCCTCTGCTTCAAGATTTGTAGGAAGGTTATACTTCCGGTCAATCAAAAGTTTCTTCCTGATACATTAATAAAATTTAAGGATCAAAGTTGCATTATTTTATTGACGGTTATCTAGTGAGAATGCAAGTAGTGGTGATTTCTATAAGTGGTGGGTCACATCAGCGGTGGAAATAATAACTTGATGCGTCAAAATATCAAAGTATCTGATAGAAAAACGCCTCCCTCAAAAATACCTTTAACTAATATCCAATCAGATTGTTAAGCGCCAAAACGGTAAAAAGCTTTACGAGCATTCAGAGAATTGTGATCGGATGAAATTTCCTGTCCAAACTTGTATAAGCCGACAAACGAAATCGTTATTTTAAAATGATAATCATACGAAAACTCGTTGGCTATATCGGAGACGTATATATCTACATCAACGAGAGTCGTTGTTGTTTCGACAAGTACAAAGCTTTTGACGTGATCATATGCTGCTCGCTTCTTATTGGCGCTTAACTGGTCTGATGTTTTTATTTGTATAGATGTGTGTAGGTTGCAGAAGCTGACGACCTTGCACCTTAACTGTTTCCTTTCTTGCTTTTATTTAAATATTAAGATTATACAGGCTGTTTTATATATATATTTCTTTTTAATTTAACTAATTTGCTTATGATTAATTGATTGATTAATATATATTAGATTACATTTAATTATACATTTTATATTTCTTTGTTGAGTTAGATTAGTCAATTTAGATATATATTATTAGATGATCTCATTTAATTTATGATTTATTAAGGACTTGCTTATTGCGATTATTAATTAATTGAAGTAATGGTAGTCCGATATCAAGATGCACCATATTTCTCAAATCTTTCCATCTATCGTTTCACCCACATTTTTATATATCCCAATTTCTGCTTTTCGTTTCTTTTGAACTCCATTTTAATAGCATGAGCTAAAACAACTCCCGCACGAAATTGTCCGTTAGACATTTTGTAGGCACTGAAACCAGGAACAATCCGGATACTCGCAGCTAGTTCACCAGCAACTATGATGGCACACAATTAGTTTACTAGCTAGGTGGCCCACACTCCAGTGAGTAGCGAGTAAAGTAGCCCAGCTTTCAACTTTACTCGCAGATTGTTCACGATCTGCTAGTTAGCTAGTGAATATGTTTATATTGGACGAGTTTAATAACAGCAACTGAATTCGCAGCTAGTGAATTCAGCTACTAACTAGTAAATTCGCTCAATGTGATCATTACATGATGTTTTTGTTTTTAAATAAGTGCTGTTACAATATCTTAGACGTACGTTTCCCAACTCTTCTTTTACGGATTGAAATTATTTGACATAAATGTTTCATGATTAGTTTTTAGTTGAAATGATAACATTTAAAAAATGTGTATAATTAATTACATATTTTTACATAAACTATAAGGAGAAATATTGAAATTATCGAAGTACATTTAAATCTACCACAGTGCATGAAATTACATATATATATATATATATATATATATATATATATATTATTTTTATACTATATATATATAAAAGCGAACATTT
>WYDF02072307.1:0-11411 GCA_009867245.2 Adranes taylori
TGCTGACAAAAAATAGGAATGAGTTAAACATATTTATTTAATGATTTGTTTATGATATTTGATTACTTTTTTTATTCTTTTATTGTCATTGCTGATAAATCATTTTTATCAGTCAATTTTCCTTTATTGTTTAATAAAAGGCTTATCAAATGTATGCCTAAATATAATAACAGTTTAAACATGAAATATGATGTGAAATTGAATCTAAAATATATTGTAACATTTAATTGTTAAATTCACTATGACCAGCTTGTTCAAGCTGTTTGAATTTAGAACTTCAGATTAATATTTGTATCTTTGAGTTCTAGAACCTTAACGTATACTCACGGGCCTAGATATCTTTTGTTTAGGTATATTGTATTGAGTGTTGTTAACTTAAATCCTGATGAGAATTTCCATTAAATATTTATGAACATGTATTGTTTATGAACTCGAATTGTGATTGTGTGAAGTCGGACTGTGCAGGTTTTAAGGTTTATCACCTACTCGCATCACTCCGTTACACAAGTATGGGAAATTTGATATACAGGCGGGACGTAAATTGATTGTTTTGTAGGCTTGGTTCTAAATTGATTGTTTTTGTAGGCTTGGTTCGTAACACTTAATCTGTTTCAAGGATTGAATTATAATCAGATAGTGTGATACTGTCTGGTGTAATTTAGATTACACCAGACTACACTGTCCGACAAAGGTCGTCGTTGCCTCTGGATTCAGAAATGTAAGGTGCTATCTTGTTTTATCAAATCATTGAATAGTTCTGGAACCTTGTCGAGGTTGGTCCTACTGGTTATTGATTTTTCGATAGTATTTCGGAAATTGACGTACTTTTGCCGATGTTTGAATCTATATAATTATTTGGTTGGTCTACGGATTAAGTAGCTGGCGTCGAGCCAATTAGAGTTTGAATATCGTAACTTAAGGGGAACTGGAGGGGATTCGTCGTGTTGACTGGAATTAGAAAGGCCGGATGTAGCCATTCTCCTCTGAAACTTAGTGTGATACAGCTGTCAAATTCTTGGCTCTTGCTGAATTAATTTTTCCAAGAAAAATATTGTGCGAAATGGGTTTGGGGTTAAAGCAAGTTTAATCTTTCCATGCTGTTGCCTTCATCGTTGAAATGCAATAAGTGGATTTTTTTCTGAGGACTGTTGTATTCGTGTGGTGTTTGTTGTGAAGCAGCCATCTTGGGACGCGACAAGCATCACTGCATCTGAGTTTTGGATGTCTTCGCCCGCAACGACTTAGGCAGCTGCTAACGGCTTCCCGATTCATCTGTAGAATTGAAACATCTGTGGAATCGTCTTAATAGCAAATTGTATTACTTAGTAATTTGGACGTCTTCTGGTATCCCAACCTAGTCGCGGAATACCATCTTCAGCGAGGGTAACTGTTATCCTTCCAAGGGGGCAGGTTATAACATAAAAATCCATGTTCCTTATTATTATATGTCATTAAGAATTTAACATCCTCTTATTTAATCTCATATTTAACTTAAGCATCTTGAACGAGACCCCCTCGCTCGACATATGAGTTCCGTTTTGCGCTAACCCGAGTATAGCACTAGCGATGAAAGATTGCAAATTTGACACCAGTGGTGTAGTCGCTAAATTGTATCAAAAGTAAGTAACTTTGTATTTTTACAGTCAATATTTTTTTATAAAACTGGGATAGATAATTTTATGCGCTTGATACTTATAAGTTATTTAAATAATTCAGGATGGCTAGATTCATTGAAATGTTTAATGGTTTAAGCATATTGTGTGCTAGATGAACCAGTTGGAAGCAGGTCAAATACTAGTAAACGGAGTTTCATTTAAACTTCTATTCATGAAATAAAGTAGAATTTCAAAACAGTTAAAACATTTTACTTAAGTTAGAATCTCACCAAGGGATGATGTCAATCATACAAATTATGTGTAGCAGAGGAGATCGTCGCTAATTGGTCATAATCAATGTATCGCACAGCATGCTGCACAATAGATTTGATTGCTAATCAATCAATAGATAATAAAAGCGATACTGTATTAGTATGTGTGAAGAAAGCATATCTGGATTGGATTTACATTAATAATGGCCCAAAGTAATTTAGAAAAGTAGAAGATAGATAACTGAGCGGAAATATATTAGATGAATGCAATTTACCATAAGAAGGGTTAAATAGTCGGAATATAGGTAGCCGAAAAAAATGGATAAGAGCTACACACGCCTCACAGAGAGCAGATTCTGTCGGTAAAAGACTGAACACACGTCGGTCTGGGGTTTGAAAATAAAATAATGAATGAATTAAGTTAAGTTATAACTATTCCAAAATTAAATCATAAATAAATCAAGTCGTTCACTAAGTATCGGAGGGAAGGCATATTAGTGTACCGTATTCAGAACTAATTAAATTGTAATTTTGAATTGAATTCTTTGAATAAATTAAGTAGGATAGGTAACAAGTTTATTGAGATAAATTAAAATGAATTAATAAAGTAATGGCGCGTAACTTAAAAATAAGTTTGTGATGGGACGAGCTTCAAAGACTACAATTAGAATAATTTTATTAATAATGTGGGAACCAATTTGATGAATCATGAACGTCATTTTTATTTTATTTATTAGCACGCAGTAATTGAATGCAAGTATTATTTCATTTGATTATATTCGTTATAATTTTATTTATTTCTTAAATTATTTACAATACATTTTGTTAAGTTTAGACAACTCATTTATTCCAACAGCCTTGGCTATGAGACGCACTACAGTGGTTGTTAGTGTTGCGCAGAGTTTAGTTAATAGTATGGTTGATTTAGTAGAATTAAATAAGAGAAGTGCTCGTAACCCTACCAATTGCATGGTCTAGTGTTTTATTCAGTGTCAGAAAACTGGGGGATTATAAATGCATAACATATAACTTCATTTCGAAAGTAGATAAGTAAATTAAAGTAAGATCCCGTAGAATAAGAGGGAGGCGCTACGTACCCCATAAAAGGATTCTCTCTAGCCCGTCATGCTGGGGAGCTTCAAGCTTCCCCAAAATAAACGTATCAATATTGTAAACCAAAAATGTCTTCCACCAACGAGGAAGACTAACGTCTTCCAGCAAAGTTGAAAATAAATGGCGTACAAGCATTTCAGAAATGAGAACATTTTTTACAATTGCCATGGCAATGAGTATTGTACAGAAACCGACATAAACTGTCAATTTTCACACAGCTTTCTTGCTAAAGTGATATCGTAGTGGAAATATGATTCAATAAAAAAATCTGCATTTTTCAAACAATGAAACCTACGAACCTACTACTCATCCACAACCAAAAGTTAACAAAACTAGGCTTGTGTACTTCATCTGAATAATAAGAGGCATATACAGTGTTCAAGAGGTTTCAAGAGGCATATACAGTACAACCACATATAATAACTGGCGAAAGTCGCATGTTATACAAAGGAAGATAGGGATGGGTACAATACATTCCAATGAAACATGACAGGTTTGGAGTAAAAACTTATTTTCTGTTTGGAGTAAAAACTTATTTTCTCTGCGAATCAAAATCTGGGTACAAATGCTTATCGGCGAAAGGTACAATTATCGGCGAGCCTCAATATACCCATTTGCCAATGTCAACACAAGTGATAATGAAGCTTATGAAACCATTATCGAACAAAGGTTAGTGCCTAACCATCTACAATTTTTTTTCATCAGATCTTCTAGTCTTATATTCTACTGATACATATTGTTTGTTCTGTATTAAATCGTTTATACTAAATTTATCGTCTACCCCTTGTAAATAGAGTTTGTACCAACTAGTTTAGTTCCTTTTTCTACTAACTACGTACGTATCTGTGTATGTATAATTTTGGGGTGCTTTTAGAAGCTAAGTATTTCTTGCCAGCGAAAGCAAGTAAAGAAAATCAGACTATCAGAGACTTAAATTGACCTTTAATGTATTAAATAAATCTCAAACAGTTTAGCACGGACAAGTTTCGTTAGAAAGCAGTCATGTGCCGTCGCGCTATGCAAATGTCATATGCAAATCTCGTACTAAAAAGTCATTAATTCGAGGTAGTCCGCGACCGCATGTGAGAAGAAAGTAATGGTTATGAGATGGAAGGATAAACGGGATGTACTCTTTCATTCTACTATACTTGGTAGCAATTCTGTAGAAATAACAAAGGAAAAACCAGAATAAGCACATCCAAAGTTGCAATGGATTATAATGTTGATGGGAAGTGTTGCTAGAGTAGATCAACACGTTTCTAATGAGGAAAAAATATTATAAAAAACTGTTTTTCACTTGATGGAACAGTCACTTTGGAACGCTTTTGCATTGTATACAAAACAAGGTTCTTTTCCTAAATTACAGTTTCGACTACAACTTATTGATGAGTATGTAGAAACATATCATAAGCCGGAATACTCGTCAAAAAGTGGACGTCCAAGTAAGAGCCCAAAAACCCTTTACGTTATACAAAACGTAACTTTTTGGAATCAATTCCAAACATGAAAAAAATCACCCACAAAAAGTTGTGGCGTGTATTACTCTAATCGGAGTACTGCAGTTGCGAGAAGGTCCGTTTAATGCGATAAAACCATAATGCAGTTGCCAGATGAGGAAAGCAGGTACATTTTGTTCGTATAAAAAAAAACAGCTAATTGCGAGACAACAAAACAGATAGAATTTCGAACAGATGATTTAAACGCTATAAACTTACAACCCAGAAAACGGTCTTTTATTCAGAATCGTGTAAACGTACTAAGACAAGATGTCAATATAAGTTCCTCAAAATTATATAAATTTGTGAAATTAGTCTCACACCATAATAATCCATATTTTTGATCAGTGTTAAATAATTAATATAGTTCAATGTATTTTGCAATGTATGTAAATAAAATTGATCGTATCGTAACGTAATTGCTGTTGTTTAATTTCTCTTGATTCCTGAATTTCATATTCATTTGTTATACCTGCTTCGAAAATCTTTTTCGTCTCGCAACTACTGTGCACCCTTATTTCTATAAACATAAACATATAAATAAAATTGACCGTCCCGCAATTTCTGTGTATTTTCTTTTTCGTCTGGCAACTGCTGTACACCTGCTCAAAGCCAGCTATACTCAACCTGTTATTTCCTTCGGGCCAAGTACATATATTTGCTATTACACGGGCCGCAACATTTTTGGTGAGCAAAATAAAATGAAATGAGGTTAAAATTTAACCTCACTTCCTTTTTTTTTGGTGTTGACTTTTTTTAGGTCATCGATTCAAAATTGCTTAGTGGGAACCTAGTAACAGTACGCCGATTTCTAAATACATTTTTGGCATATGTTACTTTGGAATAAGATGAATCACAAAGATACGTTAATGCAAACAGCATAAGCAGCAAGGTGGGAACATTTTTTTACACTCAGGTATTTTTCAGTTACTAATTTAAAAAATTCGGTGTATTCCTTTCCCTCTCTCTTTTCTTTAAAAAATAACTTCCATATTCATATAAATTTTAAATTCGATAAATTGATCGATAACCTTGCATAATCAAATCAGAATGCAGCTAATATTTGAGTATGGCTGCATTAAGCAAAGTGAGACGGGAAAACGGTTACGACGTGAAAGTCGATACTATTGTAAGAACTGCAACGTAGATTTATGTTTAACGTCATGTTTTAAATTTATCATACGAACTAAATTTTTTATTTTTCTTTATAATTTATTTAACTAATATTGTTAGTTATGATTCAATTGAAACTATTAATCTGAATTAAAAACCCAAAAATCTAATGTTTTTATAGAATAGTGGCATTAAGTGCTTCCCACCCTCTCATTCTATCAATTTTCGGGATATCATTATTATTTTTCAATTTCTCGAGAAAGGAAAAATGTCGACAAATTAGAAACGATTACTGTATAAAAAACTAAACATTAAACTTACCGGTTAGGGCATAAACATAATTCGAATCCAATTTATATTCGCCGATTTTTTTAATTTTCGAATCGTGTGCTATACAAATAACGGCCTCGATACATTCATACGCCGGAATCACTCTTAACGATTTCATCGTGTCGACATTCCACAGCACAATGACTTTGTCACGACCAACACTCACGAAAAATTCATCGTTATAGAATGATATACTCGTTACCTGGCTGAAAAGATTGAAAGAAAAAAATACATTATCTCTAATTTAAATTCATACAGATTTCATTGAGAAATTATTGGGTCGGTGCATAAATAATACGGCCCTTTTTTCGCGACGTTTCTGTTCTTTAAACATTGGTTTTTTACTTCATTTTTTCATAAAAATAATCCTGTCTCTTCAGTTAGTGAAAATGCGTATCGAAAATTATATCCATAATCGCTATTACACTTCGCGAAAAGTTGGAATGCAGTACAGTCATTTCCCGATCTCAAAGAACTTATTGGCGAAGGAACAAGTAAAAGCCAAGTTGAAAGATAGACCAAGAAATTCAAATCGGGCGATACAAACCTCACAAATGAAGAAGGAACAGGTCTACCATCAAATTTCGACAACCATGCACTTTTAGCGGCCGTGGAAGAATTCGAAAACTCAACAACGAGAATGTTCGCCGAAGACTTCAATGTCGACCATTCGACCGTCGTTCGTTGTCTCCAAAAGCTCGAAAAAGTACATAACTTGGCTGAATGGGTCCCATATGAACTCTTCGACAACAACAAAGCCGAATGAGTCCGAATTTTCATCGATTTTCTACAGAAAAATTAGCAAACACCCTTCCTACGAAATCGATAAGAAGGCAATGCGGTTGGTGGGAAAGAAGCGGAAGGTTTTATCATTAATTTCCAGACACATTGCTGCCCAAAAAAGAAACGTTATGCAATTTATGGATGCCTTATAATCGAATAACAATACAAAGCGTACACATGAACAGGGAGTTGTTTTTTGCTGCCTCAACACAATTTAAGTTCATTTGAAAAGTGTCTTTTATACTGGATGTAAATTTTATAAAATAGTACCCGACGAGTTTTATAGTTACTGTAATAAAATTTAATTCCATATTTCTTTTTTTTTTCTTTTCCTTTCCTTATATTGTAATATTTGCACTCTCAATAGATTAAACTCGATTAAAGAGGTCTATGCATATTGAAAAAATTTAATTACATCTAAACATTTAGTAGTTATTGAGTTTACAATGTAATACTAATACTTAAGGATAATGTTTTTATCTTTATGTTTATAACTACCTAATTTTTTTTATACATACATATATATATATATATATATATATATATTGTTGTACATGTACATATTTTTTCTCTATTTTTATTTTGTTATCTTCTCCGACCTGAGTAAATATTGATATCTCTCTACATGACATGTAATCGCTTGCTTCAATAAATATGATTTATGAATTCACTTTTTCTTTTTCTTGATACAAAGGTCCTCTTGGACATGTTTTACACCAAACTCCATCTTTTGAGAACAGGAGCGCAATCTAAACTTGATGTGGATATCCTCCTTCTTCAATTATTCTATCAATTTGTTCTGGATATTTTGGCAGCTTCATGAATCTGAAATTCTTACGCTATGAATTGCAAACCATTTTCGTTAATTTCTAAAATCAATCCATACTTCCCAAAATGTCTAGGTTTACAAGAGATTATCCACTTTCTTTGTACATTTTGGGAGCCTTTTCTGTAATGAGATCACTGTCGAATGGAGTCCGCTGTGTGCAACAACTATCAATCCAAATACTAAGTACCATTTCCATTTTCTCAATAATGGCGCAAGAGAACAAACTGTAATCTGCATTTAATGAAGATAGTTCAATTGCAATACTTTTAATATATGGCAAAATTGTTTTGACTATATCTAAGAAACTATTCAAACAAATCATCTTGTACACCCTGTTTAACAGCTCTTTATTTATTTTTTTAGACAAATTTAGTGCTCCTGTTCTCGAAAAGGCCTTATGTAGTAACAACACTTTTTAGTACACTAGGAGTTACTAAAAAGTGTTATATATATTTATTATATATTTTGATATGTCTTTATTAACTTTAAAACGATACCAAAACTGAGGCTCCAACTTTTCAACTTTCCAAAAATTCTCCAAGACGATTTGCAAATACTTACAATGGTTTAAGAATAGTAAAGTTAACTGCATATTGATGTTTATGAAGTTCAAATTGGCTTAAAAAGCAAGGTAACGGTTGATGCACATTTCGGGCATAGCTGATAGCCTTCATCAGTACCCTCTGCTTACACATCATTGCATTCGTAAATGAAAATCAACGCTCCGCGCAGTGCACGACCTCGATTAGCAAACCAATTTGAAAAACAATTTACCACAATCAACTTGAAAATCAAATTGGTTTGCTAAGTTGAAAATCAACTTAGCAAACCAACTTACCTTGCTTTTTTAATACAATTTCAACTTCTTAAACGTAAATATGCAATTATCGAAATAATTAACTGACTTAACAAACAGTTATAAACGTGTAGAAGTAATACCATCTATATATTCTTAATTTCAATCTGCGGTTTAGCGCGTCTGCTAATACTAGAGATGATCTAGGGGTGGTAATTGCAAAAATAGACAACTTTAATTATATAAGTCTCTAATTTCTATAATTCCTAATTGTTTGGATGAGTTTCCGCCCTAATAGATTGTCTCACCGTTGGTTACTTCGTATAACTGCATTTAATTTCTAATAAAAAATCTCTTTAGTAATAATATTGCCATGCCATCATACGGCAGTAAATTCATATAAACGATTTTCAAGCTAGTTTCCTAGCCGAGGTGTACACTCAGCGGAAAGTAGGTTTTCATTAACAAATGCAATGATGCGATGTGAAAGCAGAGGGTACTGATGAAGGTTATCTATCACTTATGTCAGACATGCATTCTGTAACTTAATGAATCTTATTATCGTGGTGAATCCAAGTAAAAATTTAGTGAGATATTAATTTTCATTTTACATTAAAATAATCGTAGAGCTTCAATTATAAAAAGTAAAGGTGGACTTAAACTTATCCAAAAATATAGTGGATCTAAATACTGCTATTTATTTTCTAGCTTTCGCTAGAAAAGGCTTAGGCGCATTTCTTTTTCTTTGCAATTTTATATGTAATTTTTTGCGAAATGTTTGTTTGAAATTTTATAAATCGTTGTAAATAAAATTTTAATAACCTTTGTGGTATCTCAAGTAGAAGTACTTTACATTCAATAATTTGGCTCATACTGTATATTAATAATAAGTACATATATTTAAGATTTATATGATTAAGAAATATTAAATAAAAGTTTTCAAACTATTATTAAATTAATTAGTAATCAATAAGTTAAGGAATTTAGGTAATATAACGAAATCAGTATAGTTAAGCAAAAAAGTATTAGTTTTAAAATTACGCAAATATAAAACAATTAGATATTAAAAATGATTACGATAGATATTTTGCATACATACGAAATATAAAATAATTTTACTTAAAAATATATAGAACATATTATTTATACGAATTAGATTTGCTAGAGTTGAGAGCAACTTGTAGTTATTGTACATAGTAGGACTAAATGAAATTTTTAAAATCTAATGTATAAAATTGTTATAGACATTAGATATTACGGGGCCAATACAACGATATTCAAAAAAGTAAATTTTTAAAAGTTTTATTTATTTAAAAATATCCCAATATAATAAGTAACCAAAGTATACTACATCTTATAGATATTTTCGATTAAAATTTTAATTACTACATTAGACTCTTACGTTTTAAATTTTTTTATTTGTTACTACATTATTAATTTGGTTGTGACTTTGTATTTTTTACCACATTTTTAAAGACTGCATTGAGTTTTTAGTAAAAGCTTCTAAAGTGCAAATTTTCTTCTCAATTTTTTATTGTTCTATGGTAGTTGACTGTTGTGCTAATCTAATCAATTTTGAGCCAATTAAGTGATCTGATTGAAGGTTAGGTTACTAAACATCATGATAAACAAATCAACATTTTAGTACCTTTTGATAGTATGACTTAGTATGAGAGCAGTATATGAAAGATTGATATCGGATTTAATTAATCCAATTAATTAACGATTGCATATTATAAAGATTTACTAGGTTTAAAATCAAATCCAAATCCTGGGAAGAAGACATGAGAAAAATATATCGTCAAACGAAGCCGACCCGCATAGAAAAACATATAGATACTTAGGCATACGCACAATCTGACGTGTTTATTCTGAAACGATAAACACACTTCTCGCTGAAAGCTAGCGGCATTCTTTATTATCTTTAATATATTTTTAATATACCATATACGTATATGAAAGATATAGGTTTCATGTTTTGACATTTTTTTCTATTTCACCTTAGTACGTCTCTTGTACTGAAATTACTACAATCCGTTAATACCTATTTCAAAGAGAAGGCCATAGGGAACAATTTTCAATCAAAAGTTTTACTAAAAAAAAATTTCTTGCTCAAAAAATTAAAAGGGCAAATTTCTCAATGTCTGTGCGGATGTATGTTCCAGAATAACTCATTTTCTATTGGACTGATCTGGATGAATTTTGGTAGACAGATGCAGACAGTGATTCCTCAGAACCGTTTTTTTCATATTTTTTTATAAATCGAATATGTCAGACAGGACCCATTTTTTTTTGTTCAGAACTTTCATATTCAAACTAGAAGCTGAAATTTTGCACGCATATATCACCTTGTATTATACGTCGAATAAAAGTCTCATGTTGCCAAATTTTATAGGAACCGATGTTGCCTCGTTTGAAGTTTAACAAACTTTTTGAAATATCTCAGGGACGATAAAAGATAGGGCATTCGAATAAACTTTATTGTATAGGCATAATAAAGGCCCTTCGATTTTATTTGAAACGTATTTTGTTTTACAAATTTTGCGGTTAATTTTCTCAGAAACTAGACATGTAATTTAGATTAAATTTTTTGGCAAATGTTCCTTTAATACTTAAGCGAAAAAGGGAGTTTAAAAAAATTGCACATCATAGCACCGGAGAAATTTGTTCTTGAAAAAATGTTCTACCCTAAATATCTCGGTTCCTATAAAAGTTAGAAAAATGAAATTGAGGAAATTATGTAAGACCAGGGGAGCTCAATGTTGCCTCGGTGAATAGTTGAATATATTGAAACGATTTAGAGCAATAACAAATTTTTTTTACACTTTTTAGTAACATCCTGTATATTATCTTATTTCTTCGTAGCCCTTATGATTTACTTTACAATGATACCTCTTACAGTTCCATGATGGGTCTAACTCTTATAGTTCCAAATATATAGGCTCTAATAACTTTAAAAATTCTTCATTTCTTACTACGGTAACAGATTTATCAATAATAACACATGCTGTGTAGACGCACAACATACAATGCACGTGATTGACAATTGTTTTTGTTTTTCAAATCTGTCGTCCATCTATTGGT
>WYDF02072318.1:0-11411 GCA_009867245.2 Adranes taylori
TTTTTTGACAATAAATATTGCAATTATTAATTATTATGGTGTTTTTTTATTATCCAGATTTTATCGGTTGTAATAAGAGTTACAAAATAATGGTAATAAAGATTGCCAAAAAATATACTTGTTTATGTGGCCCAATTTTTTTTCGGCAAAATTTTATATGGCCCAAAGGGTCAAACGGGTTGGACACCCCTGATCTAAATCGTAAATTACATTGATGTCTTTGGATATTTAAGTTGGCTGTAATTAGCTTTTTATTTATGACATCCTAAAGGTTTAGTTTGATCACATACATTTTCCTTCATTATTGAGACTTCTTTATATGCTGCATTATTTGTAGTACTCCACTCCCCTAATTGAATAAGAATTTTATTATCATTAAATAAATAATTATGTTTTTATGGTTTAATAAAAAATTATAGTCCACTCACGGATTCAAATAACTTTTATATAGATGAAAAATGATACAACCATTAACAAAATGTTGACGATTTAAACAAATTACTATTTACAAAAAAAAAATCGAATTTATTGTTTGTGTGTTACATTAGTTACATTATACATGTTTATAACCTTGTAACGAAACATCGTAAAATATCATTGGCAAACCAGGAAATATCGAAGTTTATTGACTTGTAAAATTGTTCTCTTCATTATGATGTGATCACCACAAAAGGCCTCTATACACAATCATTTCTATCTGATTATGTAAAATTTTATTTATTGTAGTGTTGAGCAAGAAATTTATTGAATAATTTTAGAAAAATAGCTACATTCATTGTATGTTTTGCAGAGGAATTTGTACAATCCAGAACATAAATTGTTATTGTGTTTAAAGTATGGAAATTGCATTTGTCATTGAAAGTAATAGATTTTCATGTGTCCCCAGATATTAAATGAGTCTCTTAATTTGATTCTAGAGCTACGTATGGGTCATTTGTTTATTTACGAGGGTTGCTGCTAAAATTTCGAGATATGGTAACACTGTAGATATCTGAAGCATGAGCATTTGTAAAATTTGACATTTGTTGTGATAAAAACAAATGACAGACGTTTAACTTAGTGAGCAGTTCGAATATAATTTAATTTTAAAGTTACGATAATCGGAAAGAAAATATGGATTTAAATCGTGAGCAACGTGAAAAAAAAATATTTGGATGATCTAAAAACTGCTTTTGGCGACGAGGCACCATCAAGGACAACTGTGTTTTGGTAGTATTAAGAATTTAAATTTGGTTGGAGCAGTCTTAGTGATGAATTTTGTGAAGGTCGAACAACAACCTCAAAAACGACAGAAAATGTTGATGCTGTAAGAAAATCGCAGAACATTGAATGCTGGGTGGTACACAACAATTTGTTTACCAGAAATTTCTTTGAAATGAGAAAAACCAATAAAAGACGTCACATCATTCTGCACCAGGACAATACAATCTCCCACACAGCGCAACGAACAATTGATTATTTAACCACACAATAGGAATACTTACCCATCTTCCATACATCCCTGATCTAAATCCAAACGACTTTTATACATTTCCAAAAATCTATAGCGTGATCAACGTTTCCAAGTCCAGAAGATGCAGTTGAAGCGTTTAAAAATGCCGTGATGAGCTTGGCATCTTCGGAGTGGAGTAAATGTTATGACAACTGCTTTATTCGCATGAAAAAGTGCACAGATTGGCAGGGGGGGAATATTTTGATAAGCAATGAAACCATCTTTTGAATTATAAATGTTTTGTTTGCGTATATCCCGAAATTAAAACAGCAACTCTCGTAATTCCTTTCTACTTCCTTGCTCTCTTCCAAACCGTACCTAATGCTTCACCTATTATTTGGCGTTACAATTAATCAAATCAACAATGTTATCCTTATCGGCATTACCTCCTCCAGTAGTAGGTATTATTAAAATAATAAGTAGATACTTTTTTCATTCTCTGCATACTCTCTCAAAGTATTTTCTTATACATTTGGTGAAACTTTTCTCCAAGACTTTACAGTTTGCTCAATTAAATTCCAAACAATGTTTATATCATAAATGCTCATAAAAAATCATATGATCTTGTCAGAAATTTTAAGAATAATTCAGCCACTGATCTATGAGCTGAATAAGAGCTTTGATAGCTACAAGTAAACACTTGAGAAACCTTTCCAACCATTTTTCACATATTGGTAATCCATCTATATTATTTTCATTGAAGTAATGTATTGAAAGGATTTCACTCTTTGTACCTTCAAAATATCTAAGATTTAATGATTCATTGGGAATTTTCGAGATCTCGTTGCATTGCTGTACGTCATTATTGTTATACTAGTAGATTCTTTCTAGAGTTATGTTTTGAGACTTGCCGATCGCTTAGAGATACTAACACTTCTACCCATTAGCCCAATTTCATGTATTACGTGGTTGTTATAGTCCTAAGTCGGCAGCATTTAATGCAATCATAATACTTTGTGAATTGTACTTCTTTGGGTGGATGTTTCATTCTAATAAGAAAAGCCTCATTTTAGACTTAGAACATGAACTCATGTATAAGATTGTTTTTTGTTATGGTTTGTACTGTTTTATTGATGATTTTATGTTTATTGAAGTCATTTATTCAATTTGTTTCTCTCGTGGCACAAATTCTTTCATTTCAATTGGCAACCAATTTTACTTGTATTTACTAAAAAGTGCTGACAACGTTTAGATGCAAACTATTTATTATTCCATTTAGAGTTGCTCTTTCAAACAATTTAAAACATTAATTCCGTTTGGTACATACTTTTGACTATATACTGGTAGAATATTTGGGTATTTCTGTGACAATTGTTTCAACGCCTTATTGACACTCCGACATGTCGAAATTAGTGTCAATATTGAGCACTGACGCGAAGGAAGATTTGGTGACATGGAGTGATCGGATTTCTGATGGTTTCGAAATAAAGTATTAGGCAATGTCAGCAAATAGATTACTTAAAACAACTATATCGTCACATGCTTGTTTTGCTAAAACAAATACGCGTATAGTGTTTTCATTAGCAATCGTTAATGTATTGTTTGCCATCGCCAGCTGATTATTCAAAACAACATTTTCATAATAAACTATTTTATTATTTACAATAGTCAATTCATTGTTTAATACATTATTTTATTCTTACAATCTATTACTTTCATTTTAAGCTCACCATTTGCATTTTGTAGAACCGTATACCGTCCAGTCTTACGAAGTGTCTTTAAATATTCATCTTGTAAATTAAACTGCCTCCTGCTTTTTTGATCCTGAAATTAATGCGTATAAACCTGGCTCAGAAATGAAAATCGTATCATGGTGCACATTTGTTGGCAAACAAGAAGGGTCACAATTTGTGAACATTTTAATTCATTCCAGTACACTTACACTCGTCGATCACGTGATCTATTGTTACTTGTTTCGTATTTACATAATTCAAATATGTAGAGACATCATGAGCTTTAAAGAAATATTGATCATTTACGCCGTTCGGTTTTATAAATATACTGCACTGCGGTATTATGAAATCATTTTACTGTAGAGTTTTTGCTTTACTGTTTTTTTTCGCTCCAGATAGAAAATAAATCCTACTTGATTAAATTTTGAAGGATGTCTCATTAATACCTAAATATTTATATTCAATAAGAGGTTGCTTAGCGGTGCGGACATTATTAAGCCATGGGCACGCTTTTGAGCTCCGTATATGTTGATGAGCCATAGAAACGTTGTTATGTCGTGGAAACGTTGTTGAGATGTTATTTAAGCATTTAAATATATCATGCTGTCATCGGCAATTCAGTTCTTCTTTAGAACACTATTTCCATACTTACGAACAATTTGTTATTGTAAAGCTCCCAGCTTTCACAATTTTCGTGGGCTCCCAGCTTTCACCTATAATCTTTCAGAAAATTCCTTAGCTAACAATCTATAACGAAATATAGATTGTTAGAATATATTCCTCTATTGCTTTTCCTATGCTGTCGTCCACCCTTGAAGATGTACATACAAGGAAAGGGTATGAAGGATTGATATGAGAGAAGGATTGAAGATTAGATGATATTAAGAGAACGAAAGATTCAGCAGAAAATTATGAATGGAATTATCTATGTATACTAGATCGGATGTTCTTAGAATGACTATTGATTTGAATAGATTTTTAAATTTTTAAATAAAACTAAGCAATTTGTTGGTAACGCTTACTTCGAATAAAATCAGATTGCACAGCGCGAATTAGGCTCACTCTATAGAAATAAGCTTTGATCACTTGCTGGTGGCTTAAGGTAGCGGAGCGTGGGAATTTGCTCACTCGGCAACAGCTAGTGTAAGACTGAAAATGCGTCTGAGAAACGCTAGATTGAGTGGTTTATTTTATGTGGAATTTTCGGGGAAGAAGCTGCTCCTGATGGATCGGCTGGCCATTGACACTTTGCGTGACACGGGCGACTTTGCGGATAGGCGTGGTTTGGAGAATACTTTTGCTACAAAATTTTAGGAAGGTTGTACTTCCGACCAATAGAAAAATTTCTTCCTGATTCGTTCAGAATTCCAAGAATCAAAGTTGCATTGCTTTTGTAACGGATATCTAACAAAATGTAAGTGGTGCTAGTTTCTAAACGGTGGTGGGTAGTTTTATGCGCTCCAAATCTTAGATGCATCGCATTGAAAACGCCTTCTGCTAATATGCAAAAAGCACAAATATCAGACAAAAGTACAAACGTATGAAAGCATAACGACTCGTAGAAAAAATGGGTAAGGGAAATATCCGTTAAACGTTTTTTTCAGTTAAGAAAACTAATAATTATAAAAGGCGTTCGTAAAAGAAATCTCTCGATACGAAAATAGTCTATCTGTTAAAATGCACACATACATGTATGTATGGAAGCATACCACCGTATCTTGTAGAGCGACGGTCGGTGAAAGATGTCAAGAAGCGCACACTTTGAGAATAAACGCGCGAAAAAGAGCGTCATTTGATCTTGGCTTTTTAGTCTAGGCTGCATTTGTATAAGCGTGTGTAAATATTATTTCCGTGTTGTCGCTATTGTTTATAGGATAATTTCTTTGAAGATCTTCGTATATGGATTTTATTTGTATTTAAATAATATATATCACAACTAGTAGAATCAAGGCTGCCTTTCGATCAAGAAAACCCACCACTATCCTGTTTTCTTAATTCTTTTTCAACGTATGATATATGGAATAAAAAGTTTAATTCCTTGCATGTACATCACCTCTTCTATGGTTTGAAAATGTTGGATTATTCTGGTTTTGAAAATTTAATCTGTAACATTCGTTTACCGGGAGTGTGACATAAGGCATAAACATTAATAAATTCAGATGTGCTCAAGACATGCGATCAAAATTTGATGCGCAAGACAAACATTCAAATACATTGTCAAACGCGAATTTGAAATCCTACTATTCAAATCCGTAAAATTATGAATATATAACGTCTCTCTCGTATACAGCATCCTTTGTTAGACATCACAATAAATATGATAGACATCACAATCGTAATTTTGACATTGAAATATTATTGTAAGCAAATATCGTGATTAAAGTTTGAAGCTAAAATGAATGGAATAAGAAATTTTTTTTATAGATATTTTTTTCGACACGATTCGAGGTGAATGTATCTAGTTGGCATTGAATGCGAACATCTAGCATTGAAACAAATAAATTATTTATGTCGTCATCGCTTCGCATTTGCTATGGATCATTCGAGTAGGAGTAGAAGGTATGTAATTGTTTTCTTAAAACGCTCTAATAACTAAAGAAACATATTAAAGTTATTATTTGTGTTTTGATCTGTATCTGATCTACAGGTCGAACACAATACATTTTGTAAATGAAATAAATGCCGTACCTTTTTTTATTGCTATTGGATCAATATTTTTTGACTTAATCTTCTTTAAGATTCCATTGGTTGGAATGTGATTATTCATCCGCGTAAGCCGTGAAATAAATAAGAGACCAAAACAAATCATTAAGAGCTGACACGAAGAAAAACTGTTTCAAAGACAATTTCCAAATAATGATCGAAAATCAACTGAAACAGAAATAAACTAGCCACCGAAACATCGGTATTTTGTAGTAAACAATAAAATAGCAAGTGGCCCTGGAAATTTTCTTTCAGCACTCAATTTATCAAGTGAAGGGTGTGGAACAAAGGCACCACAATTAATTATTATATTTTTATTTCAATTTCCCAAACAAAAATCTTTTAATATTTTTAATCCTAAATATCGAATTAAATGAAGTTCAAGAATAAATTTTTTTAATGGTACATGCCATTTTGCATGATTCTATTCGATTTTACATACATATACATACACATCCTCTCATACGTGTAAAGTGACAAGGAAAAGAAAAAACCAGTTATATAAAAAACAAAGAACCTCAACATTATTCCTTCCCCTTTTCCCGCTTTATCCTTTATTTACTTTTCCTCCCTCCACCCCTTCTTTCTATCTTTCCTTTATCTCTTTCAATAGTTTTTCCATAATCAAAGTTTCCTTTTTCTCCGGCCCTAGATATACTATCTCTTTCCTTCTTATATCAATTTCCCACATAAACCGCTGACACAATTTAAGCGAACCATCCCAAATGATCCCACGTATCCTGTTCTCTTCCGCATATTCTACACTTCCTATCACACTTCTTCATCCAATATCTATTTCTCCTCTCCATTTTCTTATTCATGCTCACCCCAGACGATAAATATTTTGGCATTCCCGTATCAACCTTCAACTACTCACTCTATAATTCTTTCATTCCTCTCTTGCAATTCCACATTCCTCCTTCTATTTTGTACTTGTCTCGCAACATGTATCACCCAAGAAAAGAAATGTCTCCACTTGAAAATGTGATCCCATATGGGTACGAACCACAGCCAATAGAACAAATCATTGGAATATCGCCTTCTTACACTAGAATCGACAAAGTATCGATCCTAGAAATAAATTATGCACCACCTTAGATTAGAGGAGAATTGAATACAACATAGATAGGCGAATACCGAAAATCAATGTCAGAATGGAAGCTGTAACCAGGTAATTCAGAAGAGCGAGAAAGTTGGAAGCTGGGAATCGTAAGACGTAGGATTCTATGACTGAAATTTTATAAAATTGTACAGCTTATATATTATTGTAATAAATTCGTCTCATAATAAGTCCTCAAAATACAAATGAAATTTACATTTCAGTACTTGATTTCTTATTCTTCTTCTTCTTCTTCTTCTTCAACAAGCTTTGGTTTTGGATTGTTATCCTTCAATTATTATTATTCCATTATGATATAATCTAATCTCTTTGTTTTTTTTTGTTGATTTAACTTGATTTTGACAACCATTATTATTCACGATTATATTTTATAGACATTAAGCAGCCTCAAAAGTCAACCATTTTACCATTAATCCTTCCAAATAACAATCATTGTTAGAAATTCAATTCTTCAGATAATTAAGTAAGTAGGTGTTAATTTCGAAAATTGTGATGAAAAGAAAATGATAAGAATTAGTTGTAAAAATTAAGGCAAGGTGGACACGTGTTTCTAGCATAGGGTTATAGCTATTATCAACACCTTTTCTTATTTCAAATATAGGCGAAAGGAATCATAATATCGAACTACGAATCCGATACTCAGCCGTTACGCTATGAATGCCTCAACAACTAATTCTTAAAATTTTCTATTTCAATGTTGATTGTATGTAAATTTGCATATATTAAGATGTTAGATTTTGAATTATTTGCTTTGATTTTGATTGAGGTGAACTATGATTGTTAAAGTCTCTGGTTTCATTGGCAAATACATTAATGGATCATTTCAATTGGTTAAAGGTGTTAATTCGTCCAAATGCATAACACATATCTTATACAATATATGCAAACTTACATACAATCAACGTTGAAATAGAAAATTTTAAGAATTAATTCTTGAGACATTCATAGCGTAACGGTTGAGTATCGGATTCGTAGTTCGATACAATGAGCCCTTGCGCCTATACTTGGAATAATAAAAGGTGTTGATAACAGCTATAACCCTATGCTAGAAATACGTGTCCACCTTGCCTTAATTTTTACAACTAATTCTTATCATATTCTTTTCATCACAATTTTCGAAATTAACACCTACTTACTTAAAATTCGTCTTACTGCGTAAAGATAAATACTACTTACATTCTTCATCTTCAGATAATGTCTGCTACCAAAAACCGTGAAATCCATAAGAATTCACTAATAAGTTCGTATAATATTTATAAATTTCAATAAAAATACAGAGCATGACTGCTTCTTGCAATTGTTGTTACAAAGAAAAAACTTGACAATAGAAAAGTAAACTTCATGAAGTCTTCAATTTAAGTCATTTACTATTATTTAAAATTTATTATTTGAGTTTACTGATCATTCTTATAAAAGATGCATTCAAATTATAAACTGAAAACTTTCTGAATTTCACTAAAATGTAATAGTTCACTTCCAACTTCCTTGTATTGTTTTAATGAGTAGGCAACCTTACTCGCATTCAGAAAACTCTTATTTTTATTAATGAATGAAAATTAGATGCCATACAAAATCATACAAAACATCATATCTATAAACAAGTGAACACAAATTTCGTTAACTACTGCTTGAAGTGTAATGGGAAATATGTGTATGTGCATTGTGCTATATATTCTTTTGACCTCGTTGATTTATGCTAATCCCATGAACATGTTAAATGTTTTAACAAAAGTAGCAAGTGTTAAACTCGTTGCTCGTTTTCTTGCTCAGTTAAATAAATGATATAGAGTCTGGCTATACCTCTTCTACGTTGGTGTATATAGAATGCGGCAGGGTCCAAATAGTTCATAAAGAGGAATAGCATACTGCAATTTTAATCCAAAACGTTGAAAACAATAATTCGGGAACGGATGCGTCACCACATCTTCATATTATCACGTTTATTTTTCTGGGATATGGAATTGAGCTAGCTCTAACAGGATAAGTAAGTTCGACTTCCTAGCCAAAACACACTCAATTCAACCGGAATCAGGAAGCAAATGTTAAGTTAGAGCGTAGTTAGTATTTATAAATTATCATTTTGATGTTGTGAGAATATCCATACATATCCATAACACACTTTATGCGTAGACAATAATTCTTAGAGCCCTTGATTGAATAAGGCCAATGATTTAACCTTACTAAAACAAATACGGTTCATGAATTAAATAAACTAATTTAAAAAAACCGCATGAAGATTTTAAAATGTTCACAAAATATATTTACTACAGTAATTAAAGGAGTTTTGTGAATTAGGATGAATAATAAAACAGATACTTGTTAAGATTTATTTGTATCTTGACTAAAATATGAAAGATAAAAAAAAAACATCCACTCAATTAAATAGTGCATAATCAAAGGCTAGATAAAATACATTCTTGAAAGAACATAGCGATAATAATTTACTTCCAAAAGACTACTTTTTGGATCGTTCAAAAAATTGGAAAACTGCTGAATTACATGTGTAGAGTTGCAAGGGAAATCCATATTTTATAAAGATCTCATCTTTAGTTTCCCTAGTATTTAATATGTACGTTCTATTGGAAAAATTATTAAATTGTTACAAATATACAAGTTCGTACAAATTAACAGGTGTGTCTCTCTAATATTTGGATGCTACTTAAGTATATACTAAGCTGAACGTATATGAATTTATAATAATCCAAATGTATAACCATGTATGTATGCCTCTTATCATATGAAATACATACAGTTTCTCTTGTTTGATGTATGGATATTCAGAATGAATTATTAATTCGTGTATTGTATCATCTCGCTAATCTGATCAGTGCATACAAAATCTTAAAGAAGTTTATTGACTGGTCTCATGAACGATTTACTGATTTATAAAATACGAATTTGTTCGAGATTTAATCCCTGAATCTTCTTCCACAACCTATACGTTTGAATATACATTATTTCCACACACCCCAAAGAGGATTATTCTTCTCTTGAATTAGAAAGATCTCAAATCACCACGAATGCCCAAAATACCACTAAAATTTGCCTTGCCCTTTATTCAGCAAGAGGAATATCAGAGGAGGCCTGCTGGTTTATTATTGTTGGAATTTTTCCATCCTGCAATGAATATCTAATTTCATCAGACCTTTGATTCGGAAAAAAAACATTTCGAAACTGATCTAAAAAAAGTCCCAGCTGTGATTTAGTAGTCGAAGAATATTTGGTAAGAGGCCTCAAAAA
The DNA here is from genome assembly GCA_009867245.2 of Adranes taylori. Taxonomy (NCBI): domain Eukaryota; kingdom Metazoa; phylum Arthropoda; class Insecta; order Coleoptera; family Staphylinidae; genus Adranes; species Adranes taylori. The sequence goes on from WYDF02072318.1 coordinate 10,229, forward strand.
TTAGGCTTCTTACTAAGAGGCCTCTAAGCCATTAAACATCGCAGTGAAAAATAAATGCAATTATATAGATAATTAGTAATTTCCAAAATTAGAATTTTTATCCTATTAAGAATTGGGGCATTGTGCTCAGCTCAACGTTCAGTAAGGCCAGGCACATTCTCCATTCCGATTACTTATTTGATAGAATGTATTAACATATTGATGAATGCTTAGGGGTAGATTCTTGGACACTTTTCTTGCTCATCTTCGTATATCACCGTCGTGAATGTAAATAAACATTTTGTCATTTCGTTTGAGGTTATGTAAATACACGCGCAATATTATAAGGACATTTTCAGTTAAGCATATTCTGTTATTGTTAAAATGTGTAAACATTTCGAAGAAAAATGACAACAAAATTGGAAGCTTGGAATTCCGTTTTTGTTTCAATGTAAAAACATATCGAAAAAAACTTATTCATCATCTGATATATTGGTTCTTATAAAATTGGATGAATGTTTAAAACAAAAAAATTAATCCAATTCCTTTAATAAAACTTGTATGGGGGTATTTGTATGGGGGACAAAAGTATACAAACGATTGAATTATATTTAACAAAAATAACTTCTTCAGCAAATAACTTATTTAACTAAATAACTAACTGAAAAACAGCATGGCTACCATGCAAACTTCTCCACAGGATCTGCAATTATATAAGTTTCTTAATTTATTCATGATAATCTAGATAAGAAAAACAAAGTTTTAGCAATATTCTTTGACGATATTTCCCTGCGCAATCTTGACTGAATTGCTGGCTATCCTGTGGTTGTGAAGGTTTGTAACGGTCGTAATTCTGGATTATCCATGCTACTTAGCTCTCGTTTCTGACCTGGCTGGTTTCTACGATAACGATGTATGCTTATCGCTGTTTTCCATACTTGCTTAACAACCACTATGATGGTGATGATGTCTACTACTATCTAAATATACAGGAGTGAAGATTGATGCTTTTCAACTTTGTGCCAGATTGTTTTACTGATGCTTTGGTCCAATGTTTCTTCCTAGGATTCAATCAATTGTAATTCATTTCCGAACTGCCTAAACGGTTTTTGCGCACTTATCTGTGGTAACTGACTACTGGGCATATTGTAAGAGACACTGATGCTGAAAAGCTGTTCATGACGGATATGTTTATACTCCTTTG
>WYDF02072329.1:0-11411 GCA_009867245.2 Adranes taylori
AATATTTATAGCTTGTGATAATTGTTTTCCCAGTGACACGATTTTGTAATTATTATTTACAATTCGTCCTTCATGATTGCATGCGATAGAACAATGGGAACGGTTAAATTTCAACTGTAGGAAACTTTAGTATACACTTAATAGTTGCATTAATAGCTCGCGCGACTAGCTAGCTAGCTTTAGCATAAAACGTTGGTTATAAAGCACAAAGTAAAATGCGCCATCTCATTCTGCTTGCCGCTACTCCTGCCAGTATGATACTTTCTTGGGCTCGAAGCTTTAAACGTAAACATGAAGTTGTCGCGAGCGCGCCAAGCAATTCCAGATACTTTGTTGAACAAATAATAGACATTAGAAGTAATCGTAAACTTGCTGTATGGGATGCGTGTATCCTTTTACATTGTGCCTGAGACTTTTTCATTCAGAGGCGTACATTTTAAATTATTAAATCTTTTCAGCGTCATCGTTTGCCGTTACTCATAATTTTGTAAGCATCATATCAACAAGCTTGCAAACAACTGCAACTATTTTTTATTAGTATTTCCCTTAGTTATACCTTGGATTTTAATAGGAATAAAACTTATCTAGATAACCTCAAAGCAAGTGATTAAATTACACTCTTCAACAGTTTTCCATTTCTTTTTTTGTTTTGATCAAAATGTAAGAAGACATCTTACATAAATTTTGGGTCGATGAACAAACACGAAAATTACCTTCAAAATTCTCTCCAAACTTCGTTACATTAAAATTCGTTACATATTATTTTTTGTTCCATTGAATGAGGAATACTCTTTTATAACTTCGACGGATAACTTTTGTTATACACGTGTTGACATGAGCGCTGGTTCCAGTAAGCGGCCAGTGATAAAATGTCACCCTAAATGCTTGGAAAAAAATTTGCATGCGATTACCATTTCTGAATGGTACCATCCTTGCAGAAAGGAATTAATACGAAAAGTAAGAAAAATATTGATACCCTGTAATACCATCTGACATTCGCTCAGTGTTCCATAGAGATAGATTTTAGTCCTTGATCTCCCACTAGACAGGCAATGATATGGAGTTGTTACCAAATGTACCTTGGCAAAGTAGGATCGAGGTTATTTAGCGACCACTATACTGCTTTAATTTTTATTGTGTTTATTTGTATATAATATGTTCATACATGAGATTTCAGGGTTGGGTTAGAATTCGCTGTTCTTAATATTATAAGTACACAAATATTGAAACGGAATAGCAAGATAACAAATGATATTTATTGTTAGGGTGGTCAAAGGGAGCGACTGTACCGGGCTCCTCAAGACAACCGTCCTCAAGACAAACAAAATTTCACGGAAAATGTCAATTTTTACTTTTTTGGGGGTCTTCAGCTATGTGTGAATGGTTCTTCAGTGAAACTTCTCTTTCATAACGATCTAAATTGAAATTACAGTTATCGCTGTCGACTGCATTGAATAAGTGAACGTTGGTTGGATAATACATAGATGAAAGTAGAATAGAGCATTCTGCAGATGTAGAATTTAATCGATGCACTGTTTTGGTAGGATTTTCGTAGATTTATTGTATATAAATGTATTGAAGCGTTGTGATAATACAATTTTGCTGTTGTATTCCGAGTATGTAGAAATTTTATTGAAAATTGGTGACGACAGGATCATGTTGATGCATGATGATGACGAAATAAATTGATGGATAGTTTGTGATGACGAAATAAATTTGACCTCTACTCGCTATCGCCGAAGTAATACTTAAACAAGCGTTGCTGGTCTTTTCAGTTTTCTGGATACATCCATCCCTTACCGAGAGTCGGTGGCTAGCGGCAAATCGCCTAGAGCAATGGGTGCAATGGGCGACCCTTGCGTCGAATCTTCTTGCTCGTAGACCACTGGCGTTGTATCAGGACAGTCTAAGATAAGACGTGAAGTTCGAGGACGACGTTGGAAATTGGAGTCGGTGCTGGATCATTCTCGTGGTTCGCATGTGATCGATGCTGCCTGGCGAGCTTCTTCTTCTCTCGTCGGCTCCCTCGTCTTCGCATGAGGACACGATTAGTGGGAAATTAATAAAATGAGAATAAGAGTAGAAGAAAAATGATAAATGGTGGGAATCAAAAGATTCAGCTGAATATGAGTTGCCTGATACTTAATCTTTTATTTTATATCATAGAATTTTAATTTATTTTATTTTTCGTAGATTTAATACGTGATGCTGATAAATGCTGCATATTTACTATAACGCTTATTTGGATCAGATTAATTAATGATTAGGATAGAGCTCGCTTACCAAAGAATCGATTGGTCGTATTTTAGAATTAAAGCTTTAAACTAGCGCGAAAGTTCTCGCAGCACATCCAAAGGCACCAATGCAAAAATTGAGTCTGAGTATTGCTAGCTTTGATGGGCCTTTTTGTACGAAATTTCCTAAGCAAAAGCTACTTCTGGTGGATGGCTCAGCAACAGTACCCCTCGTAGTTGACGGCGGCAATTAGGTGTGACCTAGAAGAGATCTATGCTAAAATCTTTAGGAAGGTTCGCATTTTGCCTATAGAAAAGTTTTTTTGATCCGTTAAAATTTCTAAGGATCAAAGTTGCATTATTTTGTTGACGAAAGCATAAGATGTGGTTTGCGTAAACAGTGGTGGTAGGAGCTTTGCGCTACCATAATGTTAGAAGCATTACATTGAAAACGCTTTTTGCTAAAATGCGTGGAACTTACATCCAATTAGGTTCTTCGAAAGCATCAAAAGGGTGCAAGCGTAACGACTTATTAAAGAAACGAGTAGTGGAAATATTCGTTAAAGCTTTTTCCAATTAGAAATGTTAATATAAAGCGCCGCCGTATCTTGTATTGCAAGCGGTGAAAGATGTTAAGAACCACAAGCTTTGAGTATAAACGCGCGTGAATGTCGGAACGATTGAAGATATTTTCCCATACGTTTCGGCAAATCTTTTGATAATACTTCCGCTTCAAGCGGTATGTTTGACAATTTACAAGGGATATTTTATTTTACTCATTGAATTGATGAATTATCAGAGAATTGCTTATTGCAATCGTTAATTAATTGAGTTATTGATAATCCGGTATCAGAGTAAGATGGAAGTGAACTTGATTTTTTACAAAATGCCTCATACACCACTGATCGAACCACTAATCCAACCAACACGTTATTCCTGTAACGTACCAAAGGAGCTATACTGTTACCATGCAGATTGCAACAATTGAAGCACCTATCGGAAATAGTTAAAACACCTACCCTTCGCAATCATAGAACAGAGGTCCTATTCCCAGGTCATAAGGTCATATTCCCATAGACATACATGCAAAATGTAAATCCTGCAATTACTCAGAAACCTGAGCCAGGAGATAATTTTAAATGTAAATTTCGTGTTAAGCGCCAGAAAATCTGTATGGGGCAGATACTTTCATCTCACTGTTGAACAGTGTTATCTAATTAATTTTTTAATAAAAGATACTTATTATTTATCAGTTTAATAAGGTTGCTCTTCAAGTTATGATTCTGTATCTGAAACAAGAAAAACAAAATACATTTTATTTCAAAAAATTTAGAAAATTTAAAACTAAATTTGATAAACATAAAACATAATTTCTTGATGTGTACGTGAAGTTTCTATTTCCTAACCTCTTTTTCTTTAAATGATAAATGAAACTTCCGGGAGTTACATCCATACTCTTTCTCTACAACTGGCCTACGACAACTTAAAAATATACAACAAAATACTTCTTCTTAGTCCTAGCATCTTCACCCTCATCGTCTCTCCCTCATCGTCAGCCCTCATCGTCTCTCTCCATCTATTCCGATGTTCAGCCAGTCTTGTAGCAGCTTGCTCTCTGTCAAGCAACTTTTCTAACAAGTCAATCCAGCGTATAGGGGATCTACCACGACGCCTTCCATTTAGCTTCCCCTGAACCATCAACTGCTCTATATGTTTGCTGTGGGATATATGACCAAACAATGACAATATCTTCACGTAGATTAACACGGAGTGTCGCTGTTTCAGCTGAATTTCAGCGAGATTTGAGGCGTTTCTCCTGCGTGCCATCCAGGCCACGCGCAGCATTCGTCGCCAGCACCACATCTCAAACCAAACGCTTCCACGCGGTGCCGACTCTTGTACTCAGCGTCCAAGTTTCCGATTCATACATCATCACCGAGAATACTAGACTTTTAGCTAAACTGATTTTCGTTTTCTCATTTATTGATTTATCTTGCCAGACTTTAATGAGTTGTGACAAAGCATTAAGACCCAACTTGATCTGTCTTCGTATTTCCGGCTCGCAATTGCCCTCATTATTGACAACGGCGCCCAGATATATAAATTGGCTCACCACACCTCATAGTTCCCAATCTTAAGGGCTTCCCTGTCGACAATCATCACCTTGGTTTTTTAGCGTTTATGTGTAAGCCGTATTCAGCGCTTATTCACTCCAGTCTGTTCATCACCCCCTTGATTTCACCCTGGTTAACCGCTATAAGTGCAGTCCGCGTAGTACAATTTCGAGATTTTATTTCCTCCTATCGTTACACCTCCGGTCCAATCTTCTGCGACAGATGAACTCGCTATAGTCGTATGTTAAACAACAAGAATGACAGATATACATGGCTGTGTAGCACGCTCTTGTTGCTTTTTCTATGCATAGGTTGAGTATCTGTTCGAGTATGCATCTGCCCTTAACAAAGCCTGCCTGTTCCGGTGCTACCTGCCACGATAGAAAATGCTGTAGCCTCTCTCTTGCATCACATAAAGCATTATCTTGCTCACCTAAGAAATGAGAGCTATTTGTCGTCGAAACTTTCTTATACAGTGACATGATGACCGACGTTTGCCTCTCAGATGACCATTCACCTGTGTCCCATATTGATGCATGCAGTCGATGCAAGATGACAACACCATGATGTTCTATCACCTTTATGTGCTCAGCAGTGATCATGTCATTACCAGACGCCTTTTGTAATCCCAGCCGTTGAACTGCAGCCTTAATTTCAGAGAGCAAATTGGCCGGCTCATGCTTCGGCAGTTTGGGCGTGAGCTTCAATCTGTGAACAGACCTTTTAAGATAGTTGTTCTTGTTTCGGGGGCATTCTCTTTGAATAGTCACATATCTCTCATTGAGTGTTCTTGCCTTTAAATGGCGTCATTTATCAACTACTGGGGGATTGTTTTCGGAGATCCATCTTTGCTGAGGTGTTCATCGTTTATGTAGCGGCCGCCTGCACCTTAAATTTATGCCAAACAGGTTCCACAGAAAGATGTTCAGCATCTGTAAATTCACTCTGAATGGAGACGTCTAGTTTTTCTGCGAAAGGTAATGGGTTGCTTACAGTTGGTATCCTCCTTACAGTTGTTCGTTTTGGCGCTTTAAGTTTGGCTCATAGAGTGAACATAAGTAACTGATGACCTGAACCACAGCCTGCACCTGGTAGTGTTTTGGCTGATAGTGAGGTACGCCCTCTTGTTCTAACGAGAGTAAAGTCGATTTGGTTACTGTGAATCCCATTGGGAACTGTCCATGTATAGAGCCTTCTCTTTGGTTGTTGGAACATTGGGTTTCTATGGTGAATCCACTATCAACACAGAATTGAATAGATTTTCGCCTCTTGCGTTGCGTGTGAGAAGGCGATATTGTCCTAGTACCGTGCGGATGTGATTATCTGCTGTTGCATCTCCTATTTTAGAGTTGAAATCACCCATAATAATAACATTATCCTTACACGGCCTTTAGAAATGGTACTTTCCAGGGATGTATAGAAGGTATCCAATATTGATGTATAGGTGCGTAAACCTATATGACATGTAAGTCGTGGGGTTTAATTGCTTCGTACCCCATGATATACTTCTTTATGTTATGAGGTTTACAAAAGCTACGCCTTGGGGTCCCTCCTCGTCGGCACTAGAAAAATAGACGACTGCATCGTCAGAAGCAAAGTGAGATTTCCCTCTACAATGAGTTTCTGAGAGTCCAGCAATTGCAATCGAGTTTCTTGTAAGGTCATCTGAACGATGGTAAGTTTCCCTGGATTCAAAAGACCCCGCAAATTCCATGAGGCAATTGTATGTTAGACCGTAGAGATAGGCCATCTACATATCCTTGGGTGCCTCTCGTAATCCATTTCACACGAGGTGCCCAGAGACCCACATCCTCGTGCCCAGTAGCCCATTTTACTTTCCGCCCTTAACGCGGAGCAGCGCCGGTCGTCAGCCGGATCGCCCGACAAACTTTCTTTGTTAACTTTTGCCACATTTGGAGCTTTCATGGGAATTTGATCTGGTGGTTTCCCCATACCTTCTGGGTCGCAGTACAACCCAGAAGGTGCGCACTACATCAACGCCCTCATACGACAATGTAAACACCCACAATATCATATGACCACCATCAACCATACCACATAATAACATAAGCAAAACTCCAGAAACTGAAACGAAGTTATAAAGAGAAAAAATAGTTACAACAAATTTAAATAGACCCAATACATGTGTAGACGCGTTGATGCTCAGCTGATGCTTTAACCAATAGCGATTTTACCTCGCGAAAGCGCATGTATACAACGGCCAATACAATAATATTACTCTTATCTATTTTTTAAATCTTAAACATAAAGCAATGTTGCAAGCTTGCAATAAACAAGTTCACTGTTTTTCTTATTGTTGTTTAGCGTGTATTTTAAACAAATAATATATACCGCTAAGTAAACAAATTCTTATTTGGTATATTATTGATCATTGTTTAAGCTAAACTTATGAATTATTTAAAATTTTAAAAATTATAAAAAAATGTTCAAAATTTTAATTTTAAATTAATAATTTTAAGTTGACACATTTTAATTTTTTTTTTTGTTAATATAATAATCTTTTGTAGTTAATAAGAAGAATTTTTCTAACAAATTTCCATATTATTTTATCGTTTTTTTTTTGATAAGTTTAACATCAGCGAAATACTCTTTTTATTAGTGTGAATCTATATCTCGACCTTTACTTTTCTCTATTATACTTTTTTAACAATAATACTTAGCAAATAATTAAGACACTTAGCAATAAAATTAAAAATTGTAATAATATATTTAATAAAAATATATTATCATTAAAATTTGTAGATGACTTGATGATGTTGGTAACCATCAAAACATAGGTCAGTTGTAGAGAAAAAATAAACAGTTTTGGCCCGGAAGTATGATTTACCATAATTTCTTCAAAATTGGTAATTGAGTGATTAGGATTTAAAATTTCGTCTACTTTATATATCTCATGTGTACGCTACTGGTTTTTATAGCACACTTTCTCCATCGGAGGAAACTATAAAATAAATGACACAATGTGCCGCTATAATTACCGTCTGTTAATAAAATTAAATGTTCCTAAACTAACTCGTTTATAAATTTTATTGACTTTAGTATACTCGTTTCAGCGATTTATCTAATTTTTCTAGACGATAAACAATTTTTGTTTTCTCTTTTATTTTTGTTTTTTCTTCAGTTATAAAATAAATTAATTTTAATTAATCGTCAAGCATTTAAGATTAACAACATTATATAAGTTTTAAAAATTACGTATACAATTTTTAGAAATACGTAGACCTGTAGACTTTTTACGCCATATAGAGATATCTAGACCTTTGAGAAATTGACAATATAGCATACTGTGCAAGTACGTTCTGTGAAAGTAGAAATTATATTCTAATATAAGTTTCTGCGAATTTCGACCTATATTAATTAAGTATAATTAATTGAAAATGTTCTTTTCTTCGAGTATTAAAATTGCGTGAGGTTATTCCAATGTAGAAACCATGTCAAAAATTGCAGTTAAGCTTGTGGATCCCTGATTTATTTAATGCTGGAGTTAAATTCGTATTGTTTTTTTAATTGACATATTTCTTGGCAAGAAAGGCTAAATTTTTGTTATATGATTGATGAGAATAATTTTTTGGACGATACATACTTATTGTTTAAGTATGTTATTGAGTATTATTTGCGAGGATTAATTATAAAATTAATGGAAGGTAACACATTCTGTTATAGTTTATTAATAGTCATAGTTAAAACCATGAGAATTTGCTAAAAATCATTAATTTAACACCTCCCCCTCTTTGTCCCATACATCTATTCCAGCTCACTTCTTCTGTTCTCTGAACTCTTTCTAACCCCAAATCCTTACATCTACCCATTCTAAGGTCCCCTTCCCCGCACAGCCTACATCTCTTTTCATCCTCATTAATCCAACACCTGTTCTTCCTTTCCTCATTCCCGCGTCTAAATTGAGCAATCATCTTTTTTCTTACATACTTCACCCACCCTCCATTTACCTTGGCATCATCCCTATTAGCTTGATTTCATCATAGCTTCCGTTTTATTTGCTCCCTCTTAAGCTCACATATCTCTCTTGAATCTCTATATCCATTAACGCTCGTTGTATAACCATTTCACACTTCACATCACCTCTCACCCTATTGAACCATTCCCTCATTGACTTTCCGATACTCTCATACATCTTTATACGCTCTATCACCCACTGATTTACTTCTTCTCCTTTTTCCATCTTCTTCATTATATCCATATATACATTTCTCAGAATTCTTTCTTCTTCTCCCATCATAATTTTTTTTTCAAATTAATTAATTTTTTTACACCTTTTACCCAAATTTTACACTCATTGAACTCTTGTAGTACAATTTCTGTAGGTGTACATCTTTCTAAACCCAATTACCTTTATATTTATTTTAGTCCCATCTTTTCAATATCCAGTCGCTCTTTCACCGCCCATATATCCGATTCATACATCAAAATGCTTCTTATATACACATTAATAATAAATATCCTCATTTTCACTGAATCCCCAAACATCACCCTCCATACATTACCCAATCTTTCTGGTGCAACACCAGCTTTTTTCACTAGCATACTAATATGACAATTCATACTGCCCCCATTATTCGACGTATACCCTAAATATATATATTTCTTGACGCATTCAATCACCTTCCCACCTATCTCAAACTTATCCTTTCTACTCTCTCTTCCTCCTTTTTTCCACACCATAACATCAACCTTACCCACGTTCTTTTCGATATCTCTCTTTATCATATACCTATTCACGCGATCTATTACTTCTTGCATTTCTTCTTTGTTTCCCGCCATACACACAATATCATCACCATAGCTTACTGACCATATCCTTTTACCTACAAGCTCGTCCCCATCTTCTCCCGTAACCTTCTCCTGTCAATTTTATAAAAAGCCGATTTTAAATCAACGAATTATATATATATATATATATATATATATATATATATATATATAGCTTTCTTCCATTACGAACTTCTCATTTATAATATAGTTCATTGCTACTATATTATCCATTATCCCTCTCCCTTTAACAAGTCTTGTCTGGTTTTTGATAAAACTTTCTTTTCCCTCATTTCCCTGTCTAGTTTCCTGCTTGTCACTCTTGCATATAATCTGTATATCCCATTCATAATCGTAACGCCCCTGTAATTATTCACCGGAACGATCTCTTCCTTTCTCCAATACTCCACAATGCACTCTTTCCCCATCCATCATACACCTAGTTAACGCTATCACCCCTTCTTCATTCAAGCCTTCCATATTCTCACTGTCTGATCCCTGTCTGGTCGTGGAGCCGCCCGTCCTTTATTACACCTATTTCTTCCATTACATCAACAAGTTTAATTTCCACATCCATACTAACAGCCCCCCTGGCTACTTTTCTCTCCACCACACTTACTCTGCCTATTCCATCCTCTATTAGATTCTCCTTGCACTTATTTTCCCGAGCTTGCAAACTTATATTTTCTTTCATCCCTTTCCTATTTGCCGCATTCCTATTCCTCAAATATTTTCATACCTTGCTCTCCGTTGTTAGACCATTTATCACCTTGTTCGCTCATGTCTCCTTTCATTCCTTCCTTCGCCCTCATATACCATCCAGTCTTCTTTCCCTGTTCTAAATTTCGTCAATGCTTTTCTTACACTCCTTTTTTCTTCTCCCATTTTCTATCATATACACCATTGTTTCTTTTCTTTTTTCTGTGCACGATTACTCCTTAATTCACCTCACACTATTTCTATCATATTCTCCATGCCTTCCACATATTGTCACTTTATTTCTTTCATCCTCTCAGTTAATCTTATTTTCTCTACCTTACTCCATTTAATTTAATTTTCTTCCATAATCCCATACTTTTCTCCTACTCCTCTATGGCTAATTGTATCATAATTTACTCTAAATACTGCCTCTAAAGGAAAATAGTCCGATTCTTTCTTCTCCCCCACCTTCATATATTCTGCTTTCTTTGCCTTATCATTCATAATAATAGAATCGATTACTGATCCCCTTCATGCCATCTAAAAGTAAATTCACCCTTTAAGTCACCTTCCATACATTCATTTGCCTTACACTTATCCTCCTTTTCCATCCATTCTAGTAACAATTTGCCCTCCGCATTTAACAGTTAATCTTTAGATCTCTTTTCTACCACGTCTCCATTCTCTCCCACATTCATAACTTCATGCATCTCCCATTAATAATGCACCATCATATTCCTCTTTCCACTCATCCAATCTCTCACCGATAACATTAATATACTCCTTCAATCCTTTATTCATTATATAAGCATAAACAACCAATTCCTTTCTTTTGTTTCTATCACTCTTCCCATCACTCCATCCATTTCATACCCTTTTATTTCCTTACTTTTTATACCAGCTTTTATCCCTAATATTATCCCTCCACTCGCTCTATCTCTATTACTCCTTCTCTTTGCCCCCTGGCACTCCCACAAATAACATTCAGGCATTAAATCATTCATTACCTCCCATTATTTGGAGGAATTTCGTAACAATAATAACATTACAAAATCCGAAAAAATCTTGTTTAGGGATTAATTTTAGTAGTTTTATTAGAAAGTCTACTTTGGCATCTGATAGATTTGAGTCAATAAAGTAATTTTCCACTAGGTTTACTCAGAATAGATGGGAAAAGACTGGTTACATCTATCCACCATTGGAACGAATTTGAGATTGATTAAAGTTGCTTAATTCTCAATTAAGGTAGTATGGGAATTTGTACATAAGTGTACCGGAAAAACTTACGATGTGCCTATATGGCACAGTTTTAATATTGCTAAGGGATCAATTTTCGATTTGTTTAACTCATTAAACAGGGTTATGTTTGGAGACTGGAGATTCATCAAATCTGCGGGCTCCAAGACATTACTTGCGTACATTTTTTATTTTTTATGTTTAACAACTTTATATTTTCATTTTGTATAAGATGTTCATAGTAATCATTTTGAATTAGGGAATTCAACTTTTTAAGTTTTATACTAACAGGAGGTATTTGGAGGATTGAAGCAACGGCTTCTATACTCCCAGATACCTG
>WYDF02072340.1:0-24718 GCA_009867245.2 Adranes taylori
GTAAACTTAATGTGATAGGTTTAAGAAGAAAGTTTTATTTTATAAGTTAAATTTTAATTATTAAGAACAACGAAAGGTCACGCATGTTTTATTTAATTTACTATAAACAACTATTGTGCAAATTGAATTTACGAGTTATAAGGTGACGGTCAAAATTAAAATGTTCAACTTTTGTTTTATGCAAGATATAACAAAACGTAGGACTTCCACTATATGGAAGACGGGGTGGCGATCACATCCACGAATTTTTTGTTCAAGGTTTATGAATGCTCATCGTAAATTGATTTTCGGCCGTTTTTGTTTTAATTATTGAAGCATGTACATACTAAAAAGTGTCTTATTTATATATAAAGTTTTTCTTAATCAATTAATCTTGAAAACACTATTACTTTTGGTTATTGAATTTTATTGCCAAAAAGAGAAATTAATTTTAAAACCGACAATAAATTGGATTATTATCATTAACAACTGATTATTACATCTGCTACTACAAACATTGTCACCCATTTTAAATGGAAATATCTCAATAGAACGCATATCTTTAAACCGATATCAAAAAAGTTGTTTTATATTGTAGCGCATCTAAAATTGTAGCCTGACACAAATTATTACATTTTATTTAATTTTTAAGGCAGACTATGATGATTCTTGCATGTTGACAATTTCTGTAAACTGTCTTCTTATAAAATTTATGTAAAATATATACTGGAATTTCAAAATTAATATAGTTGTATATTGGTACAATTTTAAATGTGTTATGCTATCAAAATAGAATTATTAATATCTTTTTTTAGAATTCTTTACTTTTTGTAGTCTTTTGAGGAACGTCCATCAAGAGATAATTTAAATAACACTGTGCCTTCCACCATGTCTGCTCAAAACGTAATTTCATCTAACACCAGTTCTAGAAACCAACACCAACATCAAATTAATAATAATACGTAAGTTTTATTGTTTTAAATTATTTATTTACTAATTTTTTTATTGTACATTAAGAAACTCCTGTGATATATGAGGACTTTTTTTTTAATGAATTATTTTGGTTTATTGCAAAACATTGAACGTTTTTTGATACATAACTACTTGAATGAATATAAGATAATGTTGAATATGGTACTGATTTATTTAATCGCTTACCAACTATAAAGATTGTATTTTAGTGTAATACTAGCCCAAATCAATGAAATTAGTTATCGGTGTAAAACGTCTAAAGAGGCCTTAGACTTGATTTAACAAATTATTATGTACTAAATAGAAAAACTACATTTATTGTGATAGTAAAAAAAAAATCGTGGACGTGATCGCCACCCCATCTTTCATATACTGGAAGTCTATGTTTTGTTATATCTTGCATAAAACAAAAATGGAACCTCTTAGTTTCAACTGTCACCTTTTATGTCGTCTATGCCAAACTGCGCTGTCCAGTTTGGCATGGACTACGATCCCTCTTGACTCTCTTTTCGGTTTCTTAATAAAAGAGTAGTCTGGCGTGCGAAGTTCGCCAGACTGCATTAGTCTTATGAATTTGTCCGCTTTGGCGCGGTCTGCTGACGTTTTTGACTTAATTTTTCCCCACTAACGCTTTTGAGTCATTTTTTCTTCGTGGCCGCTTTGCGTAAAATTGAGGACCCTAGGCCTTACACATGTTCCCCAAATTTCATTTTTTCAACTTTTAAAGGAACCGAGATATTTAATGTAGTACAGTAGCCGGTCTCAAGTAAATGGATCATAAAGTTTAAAAAATAAAAACCAGCCTGTATATATGTTAAGTTGTAATTTTAGAAAAAAAATACTTCAAAAAATATTGAACGAGCTTTTGGTAGTCTATATAATAAAGTTCATTCACGTGTCCTATCTTTTATAGTCCCTGAAATATATCAAAAAGTTTGTAAAATTTTAACTGTGACAACATCGCGCTCTATACCATTTTCAGGGATGGCACTACTTTCATTTGACGCATAATACAATATACTATATGCGAGCGAAACTTCGATCTTCTAATTTTAAAACTGAATTTCATTTTTGAATTTCATTCAATAAAATTATCATTTTTAACCCATCCCAAAATTATAATGTGCACCCGCCACGGATAACAACATTTATTCATTTGCAAAAGTAGTTTATATGTCTCACACGTATAATATTTTTTTCTGTAACTTTGCATATAGGAGTTATACATGTATACAGGGAATATTTTTCTTTAGTATACATAGGTCGTTAGCCTATCTATAGTTAAAAAAAACTGATCAAACTGGCGTGTGTACTCATCGGCAAATAGTATTGTCAAAGTTTTTAAATCTGCTTTTAAAATATTAAATTATATCGTATACCATAATTTGAAATGAAAATGACACATTTTTTATAAAATTGGACATTACTTTAGAAAATAACTACTTAAAAACTGAATTTAAATCGGTGTCTCATATTTAACAGTCTGTATGCAAACACCTTAATCATATTAGGCAACTACAATTATGCTAAATGACAACCGTCAGATATCGTTCACTTAAATTTTTCTTTTGGATTATAAATTTTGTTATAAATAGTTTTGTTAAAACACCGTTATTAATTAGTTATTTTCGTAGTAAAGTTATTAGTTGTAATATTGTGACTTTTAAAAAGATAAAAAGTAAATTAGTTGTTAACGTAAGTTAACTCAGGAATAAACATTTTATAATGAAGTCAACCAAATTCGTGTATTAAATAACAAGTTCATATCGTGGTCTGAAAACTGTGTTTCATTGCTTTTTGTCCGAATTACGGCATTTACACGTCGATTCATAGTAGCTACTAACTCGTTACTTTGTTCTTTAGTGACAGAGTTCCAAAGTTCACTGATCTGCTTCAAAAGCGCTTTAGTTTTTAAACCACATTTATTTAACTTCTTCATAATGCCCACAAATTTTTTCTCTGGCTTAAATCTGGACTCAAAGTGTGCAGTCTAAACGTTCATATGATGATCTTTCAACGACTTGGTCGTTGCTCTTGTAGTATGGCAATCGACCCCATTCTGCTGAAATAGAAAACGGGGGATATAATTTTTCGTTTGACGGAAGTAACTATTTGCTTAGTATATCTTAGTACGTAGCAGCATTAACAACATCTTCTATTAAAAAAAAAAGATTTGTAAAACCAAGCACTGGGTTGGTTTTACAAATCGTGGGTTCTATCATCTGAAGGGTTCAATCACCTGAACCCGTGAATGAAGTGGTGCAAATAAACAAAAAGGAACCTCAATATTTTTCTATCTAAATATAAAGCGGCCAATTTGTAGGTTATTGCGATGTTTGATAGTTCTTATTCCATATTATATTTAGATTTGATTACACTCCGTGAAGTATTCAAGGTCTTAGCTATGCCACGAAGTGCAACGGATTTTTAATTTAAACCTCAGAATGAAATAGGCTTAAAGTGAAAACGAATATTTCTTGCACTGATGCGATTTTTTTGGTCAGTACATAAATTCTTCCGTAGAGATCAAGTCTGACCTAAATTATTAAATGGAAAATGAGAGTAGTTATAATTTGGATGATTGTACCCCTGTTATTTCTAATACAAACGTCGAATATGGATTCGTCACTAAATAATACTGAGCTCCATTGTTCATATGTTGTTTTCTGGCTCAAGTTAAACTGTTTTTAATTTATTTTGAAGGATAATCTAAAATGGTTTAGCTTTACAAAACTTAAAACTCAAAGTTTTACTTGACGAGTCAAGAGATAGAGAAACATCTTTACCAATTGCAGTTCTAATTTCTGTTTCAATTCTACAGCACTACTTGTTCCGGACGACTTTATAATTTTTCGCAAAAGTCTGTTCACCGCATGCGATGAAATGTTCTAGCAGCCACATTTTTTTGCTAATATATTCCGTGTTGTTGAAACTGCTTTATAATGCATTGCATTGTTGATTTTGACAAAAGTAGTGTACTACTAATTACATATAATGATATTTCATTTTTCCACTGAGATATTACTCTATTTGGCAAATCCTTTGAACCAGCTACTCCACGTGTCGAAATGCTGAAATTATTATATCACTAAGATTGACTAAATGCCAAATGTGGAAATGTCAAATTCGTTTTTGTCAATTTCACGGGCAACGATTATTAGTATTGCTGCGGTAAAAAAATCGCGCGGAAAACTTTATGAGTGGTACGAATTTCATTTATTTATAGTTAGCTTCCAAATGTTTTCATTTCCATTTTATCGATCTCTTTTTTAATAGTTCATCAACACCATCATCTCGGGCAAGTACAATTCGATCAGTGCATTCACTTGATTTACGACAGGTGATGACTTGTGGCCAGTTTGTGATTAGACCACAAGATTCTTGTTGTGACATGCTTGCTTCAGACGACGATGACAAACCTTTTACAAAATGTGACGCTGATAGTAACAAAAATGTGGACTCATCTGATAGAAGCTCTGTTAATAGAAGTAGCGCTGGACATTATAGGTAAGATTTGGAGATAAATTTGTCTCTAGATACGTCTTTGCTTTAAGGGGTTGTATATAATTAATTATTCTTAGTTTGGGTCCACATCGGAGTAGTCATCACGATTATCCTTTGTTAAGTCAACAAAATCAACATCCGCAAATATCTGCTCCTTCATCAATTGCTGCTGGGATTGCTTCTACATCGTCTTCATCCGCTCAACGTTTGACTTTCAGTGGTAATTTGATTTTGAGTAGAAATTATTGTGGCGTTAACTCGAATATTCCTTCCTCCGTTGGTGGCGGTGCATCGACTGCGGCCAGTCGTAGCGGAAGTTTCAGTGGTTATCGTCGTATGTCACGTGAACGTCGCAAATCGGCCGGCGACGAAACAAAAGCGACTGGTTTATCGAGCAGCGGTAGTGCGGGAAGATCAACAGGCGGCGGCGGTGTACTTTTAGCTTATACTGAAGTAGGCACATCGCAGCAAGAATGGTTTGCTAACGTACGGGGTGTGCGAACAAGGACAGATAGTGGGAAACAATTAAGTGACTTGGAAATATTACAACAAGTATGTAGTTTGTAATGAAAAT
This sequence comes from Adranes taylori, assembly GCA_009867245.2. Taxonomy (NCBI): domain Eukaryota; kingdom Metazoa; phylum Arthropoda; class Insecta; order Coleoptera; family Staphylinidae; genus Adranes; species Adranes taylori. The sequence continues at coordinate 5,030 of WYDF02072340.1, forward strand.
TAAGTAGTGGGATAATGTAATCACTAATTAACAAATCCCCGATTAACCTTATTATTGATTATCATCAATTAATAAATTCGATTAATAACGACCCTGGTATTCATTCTGAAATCCTGCAAGAGGGGAAAACAATTAATAAAGAGCGCCTTGAGAGGTTTACATGAAAATATGCGCCGCAAAAGACACAAGTTGTGGAAGAATAATTCGTGGATTTTACACCACGATAATGCAGCTTTACTAAAGGAATTTTTGACGAAAGATCAATAAACATTCTTGATAAACCTCCGTATTCAATTCATCTGACCACCCGACTATTTCTCATTACCACTTCTGGGAAGGCGTTTCATTTGAATTTGTAAAATAAAATGTGCTGAAGGAGCTAAAGCTATTCCGGAAAATGCTTAACATATGTGTATTGCTTCAAATGATGCATATTTTGAAAGCGATAAAATAAATTTCGATTATTATAAAATATTTTGTATTTTACTGAAAAAATTTTTTACTTAACAGAATTTAAATCAATTTTTATGAGTAATATTGTACAATATATAAGTAAAAGGCTGACATATTTTTAATTTAAATATATTTCTTTTTTATTTTCTAGGTAACAGTACTAAATTTGGATACAGGTGAACGTATACCTTTAAGTGTAGCGGAAGATAAACTTCCACGTTGTGTTAATCCACTTTCTTTGCATATCATGCGCTTGACATCAGAATATGCAACAATCGATGAAAGCAAAATTGGTGGCAGTGTTCTAGAAAATTCATCAAATCAATTTAAATCGAAGAAGAAGCATAGATATTCCAAAGATATTTCTCAGGAAATTAAAGATTTTTTTGCAGACAGTACACGTAGTAAGGTGATGGAATTGAATGGTCAAGAAAAACGGGTTCATCGTACAACTGATATGGAAGCTGAGGAGTCTGACTGCGATGGAAGTGAATTAAATGCAAATGATAGTTTGTTTAGAGGAGATGGTAGTATTGAGACCGATGATGATAGAAGTGATGCAGGGAGCGTTGCTGATTCAATAGTTACTATGTCATCAGGTGCTACTGCGACCACGATGTCTCAATCTGAAGCGAAGTTATTTAAGGTAACACTCTTCATACATATTACAAATATAATTTAAAGAAAAAATGTAATATGTTATTTGTTAAATTCAATGGACAGCCTTTACAAAAAGGGTGTAAAGAACCCCCATACAAAGAAAAGCCGATATGAACTCCGTTTATATTATTTGGTATGTAGTAATTATTTTGTTTTCATGCTTTTTACAGTCACATCCTCATCGTTGGTCACGAAATGCATCTCGCAAGAATTCAGCTACGGAATCATCGAAATCAAGGAGTAATTCCCTAAAAATTAGCGATAGAAAGAATTCTATTGATGAAAGTGCTTCAAAATTAGAAGAAAATAAAGGTATTATATAATAATCGACTTAATACAAAGATTTTGTTGTATCAAATAATGAAAATTTCTGTGTTGAAACAAACATTTTAAGTACATAAAATTAGTTACTAATATTAAGAGACTTATTAATAATTTAAATAATTTTGGCAAATTTATATGCGGTTCATAGATGTGATCAAAGATGATGATGACATGATGACATATTGAACAAAGATGACATATTGAATAAGAATTTATTTAAGTAAAATTCTTGTTACCTATCAAAGCAACAATCTTCAGTAATATTTGAGTTCACAAACTGAAGCCAGTATTGTTCCCTGCGAACGTAGGACCACCTATCACGCGTTGGAAACCTTTAATAATTTGGTATTGAATTCCTGAAACACTATGTGTATGTCCCACAATTCCTCCTCTTTCAGTTAGGATCTCTTTGCACTACTGGAAGATGTTTTGCCATTTTCGACGGACAAAAAAACGCGAGAAATGGTACCACCACCAACCCAACTCTTCTAAGACAGAAGGCCAAAATTTATGAATCTTTTAACTAAGTGGGTATAAAAAGTTGGAGATTGTGTAGAAGAATAACGTAACTTATGATTTAAAAAATAATATTTCGCTAATATTTGAGTTTCCCTTGTACTTTATTCATTTCTGTACTATATAACGTTAATTCAATATCTCTTTTCTCTTTTTTTAAAGCTGATTCGTTTAGTATTTGAAGTTGCAGTGTTAAAGGTTTTAGTGTTCCAAAAACTACAATTTATTGATTCCAAAATTATAATTTTTTATTGCCGACACTTGTTTTGGGGTCGACGATTGCCCCTTTGCAAAGCTAATTAGGGAAAAATGTTTTACAAGAACCAGATTTTTTTACAAGACCTTATTACAAAAGTTTAATTTGTTCAAATTGTAACTGGCTGTTGTAAAGAAAATTTCTCTAATTTGTTTTGAAAAGGAATTCAAAAACATTTCCTTTACCATTGGGGCTCAAAATTATGCTATATAAATCACCTTTATTTATTTTAATTGGAACATCCATTCAACAGGTGCTTTTACCAGAATTTGATACAAATCTAGGTATATATGGTAATTTTTTTACAAAATTTCAATTCTGGAATCAATAAATTGAACTTTGTGGAATACACTAAAACTTTTATTTCCTTTAACTATTTTTCATGTATGATTTTCGCAATTTTGGTTTTGTTGAAAACAAGGAGAAAGCAATAATAAACTTAAACTATAATAAAATTATATTTCCCTTAAAAGTACCTGATACGTTGTCAGATATTGCGTCTGCACCAATAAAAAGCGCAGTTGGAGGGCGCGTCAAACGGCGAACAGCTAAATTGAGAAAGTTTTTGGGAACTACTGTCAAGAAGACAATGCACGCGGCTAGAAGCATTGCTCAAGATGCTAGAATTGGGTAAATATTAGTTAATTTAGCTTTCAATTATCGATTTCTAAAATGCATTTCAAAACTTTCTTTAGTTAGATTGTATTGCTTTTTATAGTGGCAAACATTCGGAGCAAGTTGATGAAGATGAGATTGCTTCTTCGAATTCAACAACAGCTGGCCAAGGCGGTGGAACGAATACTGTTGAATCTGCGCCAATAAAACATAGAGCTGCTAGCTCCTATAAAGGACCATATGATTTTGAAAAGGTAAGATTTTTCTCTTTTTTTTCTGGCGGTTTTGACGTAGGTTGACAACAATTTTATAAAATAGTTTGTCAACCTCTACCTGGTTTTTTCTGAGAAATGTTATGAGACATACGCCAGAATTATTTTGTTGTGCAGGACATCAAATAAAATGATTTCTTACGGGATAAGGGATTTTCTGAAGTCTAAAATGATTTTCATCAGAGATATCAAATTAATGATTTTGTATATACCTTAAAAATCTATTCTCGTACATTAAAGAACTTTTATTTTAAGGTATTTATCATAATACTTCATACATCGGATTCCTTCATACAGAAATTTTTTTCCATATGAAGGAATCCGAACCCGCAAATAATAGATTTATTTAAGGTATTTATCAAAATAACTTATATGATTTTTGTAGATGTATATGGCATTGCAAAAAAACTTAAAATTTTAACTTTTTTGAGGTATTTATTCTTGAATTTTTGAGTTATTTATCATTTTGAGGTTTTTATTAAAATATATCAAGCAATTCTTTTCGTTCGGTAGGGCAACGAAACAAAAGACTGTCTGAGGTATTTATCAAAATAATTCAGAAAATGTTTTTGAGTGAGTAGGACAGCGAAAAAATTAAAAAGTAAAATTCGTTTAGGTAAAAGGATTTTCTGATATATTTTTTGAGAAACTCAAAAAAATTCTTTTCTGATGCTGATATGCTGAAAGTCTTGAGATATTGATTAAAATAACTCAGAAAATCTTTTTTGTTGTGCAGAATACCTAAACGATTTTTTTTAATAGTAAAATGGTTTTTCTGGCAACCAAATGGATTTGCTAAGATATTCCTATACACCACAATAGCATTTTGTTTGGTATTTTGAGATACATCTCAGATAATCCATAATTTTCGTTGCCCTGCACATCGATAAAGAATTTGTGAGGAATTTTCTAAGAAAATGCTCAGAGTTTCTGAGGACAATTTTCTGAAGTATTTGGATTATTAAAAATCTATTTTGGTTCTAAATTTTAGCAGCTGTCCCATTTTAGCGATAAATAGATTTGTCTAGTTTTTCCTAATTGATGTAGATTAGTTCTCTTAATAAATATCGTCAGATTACTTTGTTTTTGTTTATTTTTATGTTTGTCATTAGTTTTCTTTCAATGATGTGTAGTTAATACGATTTATTTAAGTTGGTTATGTGTTTTTTCTATGATTTAACGTACTTTGGAAGGATAATATCTTGAAAAGTTAAATATCTAATTATATCGTATGAATAAACAATTACGTAAACCAAATATTTGGACGAATCGAAATAAACAAAATTTTGTTTCTTTATATATCTTCATCACATTCATAAGGCTCTTCCTTCATTAGATAGATACCTGTGAACTGATTTGAAATTCTCTGGCAGTCTCTTATATAGTTGAATTCCCAGATAGCCTGTTCTAGTTTGTGCTATTGTTAATCTTTGTCTTTGTATTCATACTTTATCTTTAGTATATCAGTATATCATGATCATATCGATATATCATTTAGTATATCATGCTCATGATTTTTTTTTGTTCTGTTCGAACTTAATTGGATCTATTGCAACAACGTTTCACCTTTCCCACATACTTTATACTTAAACTTCAATGATCTGTTTATGATATGCAAAAGGTAGAGTTCAAAAAAGGTAACATTAGCCATATTAGCCTAAAAAGATATTCTGCGGGTGTTTTAATAAAATCCTTGATTTTTTCCCTTTTTTTTTATTGGACTGTATATTTTATGTATCATAACAGATCATTGAAGTTTAAATACAAGGAATTTGGGAAATATAAGGAATGTGGATCGTTGTTTCAACAGGTTCAATGCCATTAAGAATTTTCTTCATTTAATGTAACATCAATGAAGTCCTGAACAGGATCCTGAATAAAGAAATCGAAATTTATATTGAACTAAATCGTTCATGTAAAGAAAAAAGTGTTCAAAAATTCCCGGGGATTTTATTTATTATTTATTAAAAGGTGTCGGAGATTTTATTTATTATTAATTCTCGAATGTAAATTATCAACATTTTTACTTATTATAATCTCTATATCTTATCATAACTATAATACATTTATGAATAGATTCAGCATATACAAGATTTGAAGGCCGAACATGAGGGTCCCATTTGGTGTATGAAATTCTCAGGTTGTGGACGTCTCCTGGCTACTGCTGGCCAAGACCGATTGTTAAGAATATGGACTCTTAGAGAAGCTTATCCATTTTTTCAAGAAATGCGCATAAAATATGGCGCTGAAAAAGTTGGTATATTTAAAATCATTAGACTAACTTACTGGTCATAAAATCAATTTACAGTCGACCCTGTTTTATTTGAATTCTTAAACCAATTAACAATGTTTATAAAATTATTATTAGATAATTTTGAATTTAGGTTTCACCGTCAGCATCTCAAGAATCACTTGTATCTCACCATTCGACGCCGAGTGTTGAAACACCAGACGATTTGAATCGTTTGTCCAGCGCTCCAACGCCACCTCCGCCACCTCATCGATGCGTGTTTATGCCACGACCATTTTGTGTTTACGCGGGACATACTTCGGATTTGCTAGATGTCTCATGGTCGAGAAACTATTTCCTTTTGTCGTCGTCTATGGATAAGTTAGTATTATTTATAATATACGGGGGTAATTTCATAAATAATGTACTTATTTTTTATTTACTTTCATCTGCCGAAAGACTTGGGTAATGCGACAAAAAGCTGTTCAATAACACTTATTTACCGTATTCACGCAACTTTGGCAATGTTCGGGCGAGCGTTACCGTGGAGATTAAGCTGTCCACCATCTGAGGTGGGGTTTTGTATATTTTTCTGTTCAATTTGTGGATGAATTTACGATAATACAACAGATCTGCGAGACTTCGCCCACACGAAACTCTGCTTGTCGTGATGATTCCATGATGATCGTAAGCAAATATCATTTGTGTCACATTTGATTGAGCTCCACGAAAAACGTGGGGAAGATCGATCTCTACACTCGTTCGTCTGTCATTACAATTCTGAGTCAAAGTATGTAACCCGCGTTTCATCGTGGGTTACAGAGATTTGATGCAAGAGTGCTTTACCTTCAACGTCAAATTTTTGTTTCAGTAAGGTTGTAAGGTTCAGGCGTTTGTGTTCTTCTTGTTCAACACTCAATAGTGAGGGACCAATCGCGCAAAAATCCATTTTGGCTATAAATTTTAACAGCTATATTTTTAGTGATAATTCTACTTGTTTTTTCTAATTGATATAGAAATATTCTTCCATTTGAACATATCAGGGATTCTATATATTACTATTTTGTGCTTGATTATTTTATGTTCTTTGTACTCGGTTAATTTATTTGCAATATATTTTTAATTATATTAACAATTTAGCTTATGGTCAAATTTACGCTTATGGTCATATTTTTCACGCTTATGGTCATATTTATAATTGGCCTGTAACGAATGATGTGTGTGAACTTTTTACAATTAGATTTTCGTCCTAAATATTTATTCAAACTTTTAGTGTTTATCAACGTTATCTTTATTACATGCAGTTCTGAATAATGACTTGTGCCCTAAACAGAATATAATCGGATTGTTTATATTTACTAAAACTACCAATTCTTTCTAAATCTAATTGTTTTTGTCTATTGTTTTCTAATTACAGAACTGTACGCTTATGGCATATCAGATGTAAAGAGTGTCTGTGTTGTTTTCAACATGTTGACTTTGTCACCGCAATTGCTTTTCATCCAAAAGACGATCGATATTTCTTGAGTGGTTCGTTAGATGGAAAAATTCGACTGTGGAATATACCCGACAAAAAAGTAAGCACATAATTTTTTTGTATATTGTTATTTCGCGTCTTGAATAGCGTCACCGGAATATCAAACTATCCGGTGATATATATACCGCTTCACCGGATTTAGGACAATAAATCAAACACGTTGACTAAAAGTTATTAGTTTCTATGTATTTCAGTACATCTTCATCAGAATAGCTAGACAAATAGCCGGTAGAAAATTAAAAAAAATTTAATAATTTTTACCTTCCATAGGAAATGGGTCGAAATTCCAAATAAAACGTCGTTTTCGAAAAAATCGAAAAAATCCAGAAATTGGCCGAGTTATGAATTTTTAAAGTTTTATAACGAAATCTTCTTAATTTGAGATATTGCCGTTTGAAGTTTGACAATTTTCAAGACCGATTCTCCTTTCGATTTCAAGACAATTTTCAAGAACGACTCTTCTTTTAACTATGGGCCGGTATATTTGGAAATCAGCGTATGAAGCACCACAAAACCTTGTCTAGGGGAAGGGATCAACATCAATACCAACTCGAAAATTTTTGTATTAAAACTTTTAAAAAAAATAGAAATATATTTAATGGCTTATCAATCGTAAAATTGGTTTAGAATGTATAGGTTTTGTTAAAACTTGATAATTTTCAGGTAGCAGTATGGAATGAAGTTGAAGGGACCACTCGCTTAATAACCGCTGCAAATTTTTGTCAAAATGGAAAATTTGCTGTGGTAGGATCTTATGACGGTCGATGCATCTTTTATAATACCGATCAACTTAAATATCATACTCAGATCAATGTACGATCTGCACGTGGCCGAAATGCAGCTAGGGGTCGCAAGATTAGTGGCATCGAACCAATGCCAGGCGAAGATAAAATCTTGGTGACGTCAAATGATAGTCGCATTCGTTTGTACGATTTGCGAGGTCTGAATATGTCTTGCAAGTGAGTGACGCTATATAATCTTTATATATTCCATTATTGTTGAGTCTTTGATTTATTTATGTTCATATTATTAAAATTGAGAAAGTTAAGTAAACTAAAAGAAAATATATTTTTTTCCAAATAACTTATTCTAATATACTCTTAATCTAATGTAATGTTAGTCAATTCTGATAAAGGAGTCATTGTTTCCGAAACATGCCACTTGCAGTGGGTGTTATAGTCAGAATCCCTTTATAAGATAAAAAAATGAGTATGGGAAGTTTTCTGAATACTGAAATCTTAATTATACATAACGTGGTCTCCAACACTGAAAGGAGATTCTAATTTTGTAATAAATGATATTCGTTTATTCGATAACTCTCCGTTCATCAGAACTAAATATAGTAGTTCTTAAATTTAATTAAATTAAGAAAGAGCCGAAAATAACATAACATACCATACCTAAATCATGTTAGGATATTATAATTTAGGTGTTATTCAAAAGTAAGGTGGTGGTGGTGGTATGCTATTTCTCCTCTTTCTTAACTCAATTAAGAAAGAGCAAGTATAAGATTGTTTTGAAATATTATTTATTCAAAATGTGGACACTGAAGCAAGATCAAATTTTGTAACAATTGACATTCAGTTATTACAATTCATGATTTGATATTTAAGATTTGCTCTCTGATGCATTTCTCTTTACTGAATCCATATTGCTCTTCTCATATTGCGTTTCCACCTCAGAGCTTATTATGGAAGATTTTAAATTTAGTGGATTTGTGTAAGGGTTCATTTTTCTGTTATATATCACTCCAGTTGTACATCACCACGATTTCAGTGAGGTTTGTGATTTTTTCCACAATCTCAGTTTTAGTGTCTTGGGTTTGAAGACCCTTGATAAGTACTTGAGAATTTTTGAAAAATTTATAAAAATTCATGCTTGTTGGCGAGGTTGGAGCAGATTTCTTTCTTTATGAATTCGTTCCATTTCTTCGTTAGTGATTGTTTTTAATGATTTTCAAGGGGGCACTTTTGTTGTAGCCTTTTCAATCTATTTGTTACTTTTCTTATAAAATGTGCTAGTTTGTTACTTTTTGTTAAAAATTTGGATATTATGGTGATGTCACATAGTAATTTATACTAAACTTTTGACTGTAATTTTGATTTCTATTTCATTATCATACAGTAGTTTCTTAATTTGTAAAATTCTTATGTATATTAGGGGTCTCCCATAAATTAATTAATTAAATTATAAATGTCTTTATGATAATTCGATGTTATGATAATTCCTATTACACCCATTATGCTGATTTGTATATTTGTGGATTGGCCATCAAAATTTGTAATTTATACTTATTATTTGCAGATATCGAGGACATACAAACACAAGTAGTCAAATGCGTGCCAGCTTTAGTCATGATGGCAAATATGTTATTAGTGGCAGTGAAAATAGGGATATTTACATATGGCGAACTTCGATTCATGATTATAATACACATTCGACCAGTGGAAAGGTAAAACAGGAATAGTTGTACAGTTGAAAATAAATATGTCTATGTCTAATTGAATAATTAATAGTTTTGTTTGTTCAATCGCCCGAACTAAGATTGTACGGTTATTTTGGTCACACATTTTGAACTGTTAGCAAAGTACGTTTAGTTGAATTTATGCCCTGAATGATTAGTGCCACGAAAGGGTTTCCTATCAGTGGCAGCGGTAATAGCAGTAACAAAAAGAATCGTACAAAATGGTGCAATAATTGTCTATTGAAACGAAAGTCTATATGTCATTTCAATCTATTATCAGAATTAAAATTTGAACCAGGAGACTGGCATAATTATTTAGGTATGAACGAAGCGACCTATTTGGAATTGTTGCAACTAGTAATACCGCTAATGACCAAGCAAAATACATATTTAAGGGAAACAATAAGCCCTCTTGAGGGATTACAACTACTTTGCGATTTATTGATATAGGTTGAATTTATAAAAACTTAAAATGTTCAGCAGTAGGCCAAATTTGATATAACCTATAATTAGATATAATCAAGATATAACCTTTAAATCTATATAAACAAAATAATGTAATACATAACACAAAGAAATAGAAGCAAAATATATATTTAATACAAAGTCAATTTTTCAGTCATAGCTAATTCCGATTCTTCATACCCTGGCATATCACCTACAACCATTACTTCCTTGTGTCTCCTATTATATCTGTTTTCTTTAATTTTCTCATTCCTCTGTTGTACTTCAACATCCCTCATTAGTCTTTCCACCACTTTCACAGTTCCATCTCCCCATTATGCTTATGTTCCATTCGCTCATTGACCACTCCTTCATATAACTTTTCTCTATTTTTCGCCCATTCATTCCTCACATCACCTTTTCTCTTCTCTTTTTTGACAATTCATACACTGCTTTCACTATCCTATCATTCATATTTCACCAGCTTCTTAGCTCGCTTTACCCAGCACTTATTTTCATTTAGCTCTTTTAAAACAAATTCGATAGGATACCATTTATCTAACCCCAAAATCCTTTTTATGTATTTCGCGCTCTTCCGTTCTATTTCTACTCTTTCATCCCATACTTCCGCTCCATACAGCATAATATTTTTTACGCACACATTTAAGATTATTAACCTCATCTTCACCGAGTCACCAAATTTCCCCTTCCACACATTCATTAACCGCTCATCTGCTACCCCTGCCTTTCTCGCAATCATATTCAAATGTTCTTTTGTTCCGCCATTCCTATTTATCATATATCCCAAGTACTTAAAACATTTTACACATTCAAATTTCTTACCATTTATTTTATTTTAAACCACTTTTACTCTAAAATCACTTTTACTTAATCACTATTTTATATACAGTATTCAATTTTCTACATTCACTTCAAGCCCCCTTCTTTCCATATACCTATTCAACCTTACTATTATCTCTTTCATTTCCTGTGTACTTCCAGCTATACACACAATGTTGTCCGCATAGCTTATCGACCATATCTTCTCGTTTCATAACACCACTCCTCCACATTGTCCTTTCTTTAACGTCGATTCTAAATCAGACAAGTATATATTAAATAAGCTTGCACTTAGCGGACATCCCTGTTGCTCTGTTCCATGTACATTAAACCACGCTGCTGACACTTTACTTCCAACTCTTGCCCGTACACGTACGTCCTCATACAACCATTTGAAATTCATCCACACACTTTTATTTGTCTAACCTTATTCATCCTATTCCCTAAACATTCTCCCTCTAACTTGTCGAATGCAGATGTTAGATCCAGAAACAACAAGTACAGCCTCCTTCCTTCTCCTATCTCCTGATAAATAATATAGTTTAGGGTCACTATGTTATCCATTGTACTTTTTCTTTCACAAAACCTGTCTGCGCACTCGATAACATTTTTTTTCCTTCATCTCTTTATCCAAACTCCTATTTACTATCTTTCCATATAACCTATACTCTATATTCGTTATCGTATCTATCCCTCTAACGTTTTACATCCGTCCTATTTCCTCTTTTGTACACTGGAATTATTTCTTCTTTTTTCCAATCATCTGGTACCGTCCTTTCCTTCCGTTTCCATATCTCATTCATATTAACGCTTGTTAACGCTTTTACCTCGTCCTCATTTAAGCACTTCCACACATCTTCAAACACATGATCTGGACCAGATGATCCCAACACACTTTATATTTTCAATTTCGTCTTTCACTTCGTCTTCCCTAATTTCCTATTTATTTCATTCCACTCCCCGAGTTTTCGTCATTGCCCTCTACACTTTCCATATATTTATTTTGCCATTCTTCAATTTCCACTTTTGTCTCACCCCCTCCATTCTGCCCCTTCCTGTGTTTCTTAAATATTCCCATATTTCTCCCTCTGACTGTTTATCAATTCTTTTTTCTCCTGTATCGCTCTTCTTCTTTCTTCCATCCTTTTCCCGCCACCTCATATTCCATTGTTTTTCTCCTTGTCGTACCTTCTTCAGAATATCCCTCACCTTTTACTATTCCTCCACTTTTTTGTCATAACGCTTTTTACACTTTTTTTCCTCTTCTACCAACTATCCTTATTTTCTTTAAATTGTTTTTATTAGCTCCATAAATTCATCCATTCACGTCCTCCCATCATAGAGCATCTTGCCTTATATTTCTTTTTTCCATCCTTATTTCACACATACCTTCTTTTTCCTCTCGCCATAGCCCATTCCTTTCTTCCGTCACATCTATTTCATATTTTTAACATGTTTCCAACAGAAACGATTAGATACCATCATCTCTCCCACTATCATATATAGGTTCTCTTCTTAAAGCCATTCCATAAATCTTGTTCCCTCCGCATTTACAATTTTATTCTTCGTTCGAGTTCCTTCCTATATACTCTACTTCCATCCCTATATTCATACCACCTTCCTTTCCTACTATCACTAATCCGCATCCGTCATTAATACTACGCATTCACTCTCCATCCTCCTTCCCTAAATGCACTCCTTCAATTTTCCCTCGTGTCCCTTCCATCCATTACACACATATACCGCCACAAATATCCATCTATTCTTCTTCCAATTTCTATTCTTCCCACTATTGCTTTCATCTCCAACTTTTCCTTCCCACTTGTCATGATACTTTCCTTTACCCCCATTATTATCCCCCCGCTAGCTCTACCTCTTTCATACCTTCTCTCTGCTCCCTGGAAACTCCAACTATGCTCTGACGGCAATTATTTCCTTATTTCTTCACATTCTCCTTCCGCTCATGTCTCCACTAGACCCACTACGTCGAATCCTTTCAAATATTGTACAAATCCTTTATCTAAGAGTTTTCCTTTTAACCCTGTCATGTTCCAACACATACTCATAACCTCCCTCTTATTTTCCTACTGACATTATGCAATCAAATCATTGACGAATTTTGAAAACATGATTCTAAATTTTTTGTTCTGTAATTTTTTTTTATATATATTTCTTAAAAGAAGATGTAAAAATGATTTTTCATTTAATAATAGATAGCAGCTTTGCTTTGACGCTGAATGGAGGGATTTCAAAAAGATTAATTTTAAATAGTTTTTTTTTACTCAAAGAATCATCGAAAAGTTTCAAACTTTTATAGATCATTAGATTAATTATTTTTAAATTTCAAAAAAACCGTTTACTCATTAGCTTCAGTTTTACTAACATAAGAAGTCTACCAAGTTCGATTAAAATCGGTTCAGTAACTTCCGAGAAAAAGAATCTCAAATAAAAACCGTTAAAAGTTATTAATTTTAAATAATTTCTTTAATGCTCCTAATAATATTGAGATTTATAATCTCAATATTGTTTCCAGATCCGTTTAAGGTAGCCGTAATAATATTTACAGGAGATTTATAATCTCAATATTGTTTCATGGGCGAATTGATCCTTGGAATTATTGTACGATCATATTAATTTGATTAAATAATTAAAAGTTTTGTTTCTTATAAATAATTAAAACAATACCGGTAAGTTTTTCATATTTTTACCGCAATTGGATAACTATCCTATTTTAAAATGTATTAAAATATAATCATTTTTATTTTATCTTAAAAATAATTTTACTAAATACAAATTGGCAATTTTGTTTTATACTATGTTCATTAGCATATATATGAACCATATATTTTGTTGTAAGAAACAGCAGTTGATGAAAATGATAGAACTGGAATGGGAGGGCAATTAGGGTAACATCTATCCGTCTGCGCACTTTTCGTAGTCGGAAAATTAACATTGTTTTATATCTATATTTCTACTTAGTCAATGGTTGCGGTTATTTCTTGTGCAATATGTTTAAAGGTAATCTTTCTTCTGACATTGTTCTTAGATGTCCATACCAACTAAGACGTCTACCTTTAATTGTATCCATGATATTTATTGTCATTTCTATTCTTTTCTAATTGTTTTATTCTTTCTCTAACTGTGCCTCTAAAAATGTATCATTGATTTCAGTTTTTGTTCATTTTTCTTTGAAATCTTCCAGACCTCTGCATCATACACTGGACAATTGTTCCTCCAGATTATTGAGTGCATCTGTTTTATAGAAAATTTCCCTTTCTCTATGTTTTGCTTAATTTCCTCATCACTACACCCTCGATTTAATAGGTGTTTCTATGCTCTTTGGCGAAGCATTGGCATCTTCTAACATTAGATCCTGATTCTCCTATCATCGTATATTTCATTTTTGTATAGTTAATTTGAAGGCAAAATTTCTTATGTACTTTATTAATAATATTTTTATTTTCTCTATAAAAGAAATAAGAATATACTTTCTTATATTCTTTATTACCTCAGCACATAAAATGCGTCGTTTTTATTTGCTGCAAAGATAAACTTGATCATCGTCAAAGGTCAGTGAATAGAATGTGGCGTCTTCAATCTTGATTCCCATATTCCTACATTTGTTACTCCAGAGGTTCAGTGCTTCGTTTAAATAAATTTTAAACAGCACCAGGGGTTAAGCAACAACCCTGTTTTAGCCCTTGATCAACTTTAAATTTAGGTAATAATAAGTTTCTTGTCTTGACGCAGTTAATACTTTCGGTATACAGATTCTGTGGGGTGGGTCTTTATGTGCCGTTTGGATAAGATATGTGTAATGGTGTGAGCTTGTTGGTATTTATTACGGTTTTCTCGCAGAAGTTGCTCATTGTGTGCTTTCCATCTATCCAAACCTCTTAATTGTAGGTTGGTATGAGTTTTTTGATTTGTTTTCAAACTTTTATTATTCTTTTTGACTAGATACTTCTGATGTAGTTCTTAGTTTCATCGCTTTTCTGTTCCCATGTTTCATTTTTGGCTTTTATTACACTTTACAGATTTTTCAGCTATTTATAAAATATAGTAAGGTACGTATTAAAGTGCAGTTGTTAATACCAATTCATTTATTTTTATTTTTCAGTTGATGGCAGCTGCTGTCGCAGCATCAACAGTGGGAGCAGTAAGAAATGATTCATGGGAAGCTATCCGCGCTCACACTGTTTCAGTTACATGTGCTGTCTTTGCTCCACATCCGGACGCGATTATTAAAATGCTAGATGAAGCCGAAGCGGAGATGTTATCGTTGTCAACTTCGGAAAGTTCATTTGCTTCAGAAGGTAAAGGCAGGGGAAATATAGTTCGTGTTGTTGGAGAAATGAAAACGACGACTGGAGGAGAGACTCTTGTAGATGGCGGGTGCTTATCTTCACCAGATCGACCGGCTACTACTTCTGAACGGAAAATGTCGAGTGCTAGTAGCGGAAGAGATACAAAAAAGGTTAGTTACTTTCTTCCCCTTAAAATGTTTAGTACATTTGCTCCTTATCGTATTCCTATGTTGAGATAAAAATTGGAATATCAATATAAACTTCTTGTTTTCTTCTTTTTCTTATGTTTTCTTCTTTACAGGTCGTAGAAGATCCAATGGTCGAACAACGAGTAAAAGGAGGCACCGGTTACGTTGTTGTATCAGCTGATTTTCATGGTTGTATTAAGGTGTTCGTTAACCGAACAAAACCGAAACATAGCTCGTTGCCTGCTTCGGCTTTAGCATGAAACTTACTAAATCCAAATTTATAGTTCGTTTCTTTGTAATGTAATCTTAAGATATTTTATCTAGGCTACATGATATATACTTCTTATATGTGAAAAAAATCATATATTTTGGTACATCGTTTTAGAGTCATTTTAGATTTTAGAAATATATTTTTTTAATATTGTGACATACCAATTTTATATGCTTTCGGAGGTCGTGTAAATTCAAAATAAAAGGTCTTTTAACAAGAGGTGTGACTTTATATCAACAAAAAATCGCATGGGCTCACCGGCCAATTGAAGTCCTAATTTGAGAAATCATACATTCTGGAAATTCATTATAAATTAGCGCCATTGTTTCACTAGCTATGAGACAATGTGCTGTCTTGCTGAAAATATACGTCATCCACGTCCGTTGCATCAGTTTTAGTCCAAAAGTCAGTCAACATCGTCCGGTAACAAAATCCATTCAGTGGAGCGTGCACGCCAGTATTTATTGGCGTGCACTTAATGACTCCTCATTTCTATAAAATCGCACTGAACTGTCACTCGTGTTTGGAAAAGTTGTTCGACTATTTGTCTTGGGGTTTCGAACAGCTTTGCTTGTTTACGTAACCTGACAGCTGAAATTGAGCCTTATCACTCAAGACTAATTTTGATTATAAAATCATGATCTTGTTCATGCATTTTCAACATCCAATCAGACAATATATGGCGTTGTGTGTGATTTGCTGGTTTCAATTCTTGTGTCAACTGCTTGTTATAAGTATGTAGGTTTAGAGTTTTATGTAAAGTGCGGTGCAAAGGAGCTGTGAACAGAACCAATGTCTGTGATCGTATCGCAATAGACAAAACTGAGTTTACAACACCACACTCTCAGCTACGGCCGCGATAGCTTTTACTTGTCAAATGTCATCGCAGTGACAGTTGTATGCTGACAATTGGAAAGGCGGCAATTTCAAGTGACACCTCTTGCTGAAAGATCCATTACAATGTTTCAAATGGTATGTATTTTAAATTACCCGTATTTTTTGTTTTTCTTTTATGAACTGCTGCAGCAGGCGAATTAGTGTGTTTAATTATTGTAAATTAATCTTAAGGGAAAAATAATCAATCTAAAGACTTAAGGACTTAGGTCAGATAGTAGTAAAGCCGTATAATAAAGTTTTAAACGTGGCTCACTTGGAATTTTGAGTCGATCTATCCTCGAATTAGATCTGACGTTTCCTACTGACACTTTGTCGCTAGAGTTGACATTACATACTTTTTCTTGCCAGAATCGTTGAAGTATAATTCTAGCACAAAGATACGCGCCTCAAGTAGATAAAGGATCGAATATTCGACCACTAGTTGAGACAATGACCTCTTCGAAAATTTCTTCAAGGATTTTTGTCTAAGTTGCATGTCTTACCTCATACTGTTAAGAGTCCGAAAAACAAATATCATTAACACTTGTATAAAAAAGTGTAGTGCGGAGTGATTACCTGTAATTCAGAATTGACCACAGAACAACTTCTTTAGACGCGTCAAGAATTTCTATTATTTAACCCTACAATAAATTATATTATGAATTTTGTAGTTTGCTATTGTTTTATAAACTAGACAGAAATTTTGAATTTTATCTCATGGAATACATATCAACAATCATAAATGCAATGAGCCTCATAACGAAGGGCATTTTATAATAAACTTTCAATAAATAGAGGTTTCTTTTTGGAATACCGTAATAATTCATTCCTAGACAGTTTTCTTTTAATAAAAAGAGGCTTGTGTTGTCAATAATAATTGCCAATTTTAGTGACATTTACATAACACGTACTACTACTTTATCGAGTACTGACAGCTCTATACTAAAATCATATTTACATATTTGGCATTTTTATCTCATCTTCCTCTTCTTGTGGTGCCTTATCCGCGACGGACGTTGGCAATCATGTTGGCCACAACAACTTTATCCACAGCTGACCGAAGTAGCTGAACAGAAGACTGACCATACCATTTTCTCAGATTCTTCAACCACGATGTCCTCCTCCCTTCAAGTGGTCTTCGGCCACTCATTCTGCCCTGCATTATGACTTTCAGCAATATATACTTAGCTTCATTGCGCATAATGTGACCAAAGTACTCCATTTTACGAACTTTCACGGTTGTGGCTACTTCCTTCTTTCTCTTCATACGATGAAGAACATTTTCGTTGGTAATACGGTCAACCTAGTTGACCTTTATCTTTATCTCATCAAAGAATAATGAATAATAGACGAAAATTATTTTTATATTACGTAAACTTTAAAGATATTCTTTGATGCACATGTTTATGAAGAATGTCAATTATCAAGATAAAAAATTAAGAAAATCATACATTTCTTATTCTTTTTAAAACTCAGGGAAAAGGATATTAAAATAAATTTAAACGAAACAATACTTATCTAAATAATTAAGATATCGTGCGATAAAAGCAAAGTGAGTTGAGTACTTCTCGTGCATATAAACAAAAGAGTTCATTTAGTATCACAATACTTTTTTTTTTTTGTAAAAATATTTTGATTTGTGTATCAGAAATTTGACGAACTTTTTTCATTATATCATTGAACTAGACCTTAATATTAAATGTGACATTTTAAAGTCCATTACTCATACCAATTTTTTTTGTTCTTATAATAATTGGATTTGGTTATCGTTTACTGTCATGAACTTTTCATTATATTTTAGTTACATTGTATAAACTTGTTTTAAAGTAGAACAAGTATTTATTTATTATTAACATGTATTGATTTTTGAATTTTTTTTATTGTTGAAGCACTTATTGTTGAAATTTGATTTTTCATTGTTATCACATTCATAAAAAAATATGAAAATAATTTTGGCGCTCTCCGTTGAAGGAAGTTTTTTCTGACTATTTATTCTTTTTATAGAATTTTGGGTAAACATTAATAAATATTTTCTATTTATATAAAAAATAATATAGATAAAACACTTTCGTTATGTCATAGTTTCAACTTTTTAAAGTACCCATAAACATGGTGAGTATGTCAAGTAATTCATTTTTTGTAACAGAGATCGCAAGAGATGTTTTTATCCTTTTATATCTTCTTATTTGTATGAAGATAGGTGGGTAGCTACTAGGGTGCATCCGTTTTGGAGTTGTGTATAGGGTAATAACTAAACAACTAAGATTTTTGCAATAGATGGCAGCATATTTGAATGTATAACAAGGTACTAGTATTCTACTCACATACAACTCTTATTTTCTGCTTTACAAGTGATCAATGTGGTTCGGGCAATATCAATTCGATAAGAGAATTTTCCCAGGCGCATAGCAACATATTACGTTTCACCGAGTTGAGTTGATCGCTGTTGTTATTCCATGTTTAAGATCATCGAGGTTAGACTGAAATGAGGGTTTTTTCCACGTCCCCATAAGAAATAATCATACTGTTGTGGGTTGGGGATTCCATAGACCAAATACAAAAAGCAAGGTTTTAGGCTCCATTGTAATTTAAAGAAGCTCAGTTCGTTACAGTTCTTTATTAAATCTCTCTGAACTTATGTAATGGAGTTAATGTATATTTCGATTTATCCAGAGTCTTTTTGTCTTCTAAAGATAAATTGAATACTTATGTTATTAGATTTTACTGAACATTGAAAACAAGGAAATAGTATTTCTTACAAATTTTAAATATAGTGATCTTGCCACTTCAGTGGTCAAATCGACTAATTTCAGCTAATGAATTATGGAATAATATATATTGTGCCTATTGTCTTTGATTAATTTTTCTGACATTTTTACTTCTTTATGTTTTTTAATTTACTTAATTAAATGAAATATCCGGTTTAGAAGTATGGTAGCGTTTCGTACGAAAAACATTGGATATAAAAATATTTTATAAAGTGATTTCATTGTATAATATGTTCTATTATTTGCGCTTTTATGTGTAATATATTCTATTATTATAGTAAATATATTTATAGTTGTTTAAAATATTGTTTTATATTTGAAAGCCTTATTTTTTAAAATAGATATTAATCTAAGTTATGGACTAATTAATTTTAACTCTTGCGCTTCCATGTTTTTAAATTTCTGTATTTCGAATCATGATTAGCTATGTAGTTGCATATAAGGGTTGTGGGATATATAGTCCGAGCGTCAGACCATTTAGGATAAAAATAAATATTGCTATATAAAATTTCACAATTTTATTTCGAGTTACTGTCAACATATTTATGAACCTCTATGTCAAAGAAATAACACGTTTGGTCACATACAAATTTTAAAACAGTTTCTGTGACTACCAACTAATATATCATATTTCAGTTTATATAGATTTTGTATATCTTACTTTTCTA